>OU343034.1:22324445-22449564 GCA_910593735.2 Ectemnius lituratus
CAGACGGTACCTCGTTTCCTCGAGGGTTGACGGCTACGAGCACCTATGTACGTACATACATACATACGTGCTCACTCGTCGCACAATCAATTAAAACTCTACGCTATTTCAGGACGCGCACAAGTGCCCCCGGCTACCACCGCCCCCGCCTCCGCCGCCGCCTCCGCCCCCCTCACGGCCCAATCCACAGTGAGCGCTTCCCCTTGGGCGAAAAGCAGAAAATGTTTACCTGTTTCCTCATAATTTTCCACGCGTCCCTCCGCGCTCCCGGTGCGACCTGTCTCGCTCGACATGTGCGTGCGCGCGCGTGTGTGCATATGAGTGAGCTCTCACATCGGAGTGCGTAATTCAGCTGTAGCTAACGCTGGTTAGAGGTGCGGCGAGGCGCGGTGTCCGCGCACGGGCAGGGTGAGCTGGCGAGCGGGCGGCTAAGGGTGGCTAAGGGTGGCCATGGCGGGTTAGGGGGGGGGGGGTGGCGGAAGGGGGGTGGGTAACGTGGAGCGGCAGGACGGGTGTACGTGGGCGGGGGGTGGTGGTGGGTTTGGGGATGGTAGAGTGGAGTGTGGGTGGATAGAGGTAGATGCGGAGAGTGTGGGTGGCTCGGTTGTTTGTGTGTCAGCCGCGTTGGGACCCTCTGCCCATCCTCCGCCCCCCCCTCCGCCGCCACCCTCCGACCCTGCCGCGGCGGCGGTCCGCTATCCTTCTCGACTACCCCCGGCACAGTGAGCTCGAGCTCGAGTACGGGGACGCGCTCCTCGTCAATGTGGTGTGTGCCCCACCCCCTCCGCCCCCCACCCCCGCCCCCCTTGCACGTGTGCGAGAGAGCGGCGCTAAGGCGAGCCTCTGCACAGCCCTATATGCTTCCGAGACTATGTATTACACCTTACAAACATCACCTCCATGTGCCTCGGATATACCCTATGTGCCGGATATGTAGCTAATACATAGAGAATATTGTACCTCTCCCTCACGCTACCTTCACAGGACTCCTTCGTCCCTCTCTCTCTCTCTCTCTCTCTCTCTCTCTCACTCTCTCCTCTCTCTCTCAGCTTGCAACGCGCACTAACCACGTCCTTGTTCCACCGCGGTACACGCACGAGGGTTAGGGGTTGGCGCGATTTTCTATGCGTGTATGTGTTTCCAGGGGCCGTCGTACGTGTGTACCGCTTTCTCCATCTTCTCGCTTTCCGCCGCCAGCACCCCCGTGTCCTTCTAGCATTGCCGTTCCGACGTTCCCTCTCACGGCTTTGTCCTCCCCGCCCCCCCCCCGCCCCCCTCAACCTCGCCCTCGCTCTCATCCTCCACCTCAATCTCCACCCTCTCCTACCAGACCACCGGTGACTCTGCCGCCCACCTCGCGCACCTCCTATCCTTTTCTCCTTTCCTCTTGTTCTCCAGCCGGTCTATCTTGCCGGGGGTGCTTCGACAAGGTGCAGCTTAGGGCTCGGGATATACACCGCGCCGCGACGCGTCGGTACGAAGTGTACCGCGTATACAGGGGCAGATATTCTCCGAGACATGCACATGCTTGGATCACCGGTTGCGTAAGCACCAAGAGAGTGCCGCCACCGGAAGAGCATTACACCGAGATACGCGCGCTCGGACTGATGCGTTAGCTCCGGTAAATGCTTCTCTCTATTCTTGAGAAAGAGCCTTAGCCTGAACCAGCAACCGTGTTCCGAAGCTTCCCACTGATCGATGCTGATCGAAAAGCTTCCGTGTACTCATGGTCGGCAGGGCATATGATCTATACATAATAGCCGTCCCCCAGTGAGTATTTCGATACGCGTCGCCAACTAGATAAGTGCCGTGTAGTGCGGAGGTGTGCTCACAAAGCAGCGAGAAATACTCTAGAATGCGTTGCGGCACACTGGTGGAGAGAGAAGGAAGAAGAAGAAGAGAAAAAAAAAACACCCAGTGAAAAACTTGTCTCGCCAGGAGTGGTAGAGCTATGCAAGATGTTAAGAGAGTCGTGATGTAAAATATGTATGTATGTACTTGGAGGTTGGAAATAGGTCAAAGATTTTTTCGACGTCCAATCGATCGCCTTGTTATGCAATAATAAATGTTCGTTACAATAACGTATTGGCAACTGTATTTCTAGTAATCGTCGTCGTTTGCACGTACGCTATGATAGAACGGACAACGCGACGTCCACCGCGAGATACAAGAATTATTCATTGAATGACAAGTGCTTGCTGCGCGTTCACTAAGCAAGCGAGTTATAAGAGAGAGGGAGAGAGAGAGTGAGAGTCGCTGACAGGGACGATCTTTGGAATCAAGCGTTCCTTCGTATTTTCCACTCGAGTTGCCGACAAACGGACTGAGGGGTCGACGAATTAATCCCTCGCTCAATTAAGGAGTCAATCGTTCCAATAACGAAATAAACACTCTGTTAATAGTCTGGGATCCTTGAGGATTCGATGACACTCAAGGCCAGGGTTTCGGTACCTAGGCGAGGGTTTACTGTACCATTCCATCTTCATTGTATCAGACGCATCTTCTCATAGAAAATACAACATACCAATAAAAAATAAAAAAAAACTACGAAAGTATGCAAGGTGATCCCTGTGCAAAATATTTTCAACCAACCACAAATAACATGAGTGATGGGTCGTTCGTAGACAGATAGATGCTGTCGGATATTCTGCGGCTGCGGCAGGTGGGCAAAGAGGGGTGGAAGTCTGAACGATGATGGTTACCATATGGCTGCGATTATTTTATCAGTTATATTTCTCAGCGTATACTCCTGTTAGAAGAGAAGAGAGTGAGTAACAGTGGAACGATAGAGGAAAGGAGAGAATTGTAGCACAGTGACTTGAGCGAGCGACGGAGAAGAGGAAGCGCGCGCGGGGGCGAATGGAAACGGGAGCAGAATAGCGATAGGGGTGAAAACGCGGCAGGAAGGAAGGAAGGAAGGAAGGAAGGAGGATGAGGATGAGGACTAGGTAGAGGATGGAGCAAGACACTCTTGGCTCTGAAAGGTGGAAGGCATTTCAGCCGGAGAGCACGTTGGCTCAGCTGTGTTTTCTGTTCGGGGGGGGGTGGTTGTGGCGCAGCGGGCAAGCCTGTGTGTATGCCAGGGGTTGGGGCGAAAAGGGGACAGAGTGTAGGTGCTTGGTAGCGTAGTCGGGCCTGTGGGTGGGTGGTTGGGTTAGGTGGATGGCAGGCAGGCAGGCAGGCAGGCAGGCAGGCAAGCAGACAGGCACGCAAGGGTACGTCGAGCTACTGCTAGGGGGTGGTTGGTAGATGGGTGGCTAGAGAGACGTCAGGGGTGCCGGGGGCCGGTGGAAAAGGGTAGGCGGGCGGCGGCGGTGGGTCGGTGGGCTGCTTTGAACTAAGCCGGGCTAGAGGTGGAGTACGCTCGGCGGTTGGCGAAGGGCGAAAGGGGACAGGGGAAGTGGATGGTTGGTTGGCATGGGGGTGGAAGGGTGGAAGGGCGGCAGTGAGAGGCAGCAGGGGGCGGAAAGGGTGGCTGAACACCAGGCTCTGCTGGCAGTGTGGGGTGGCAAAGGTAGGGTGGATGTGGGGTGGTAGTCCTGGACACCACAGCCCACCTAACTACAACGTGGCTAGTATCCACTGTTCTAAATAATTCCGTGGTACGATTGCTGCGGGCTTCGGGACCCTACCTCCTCGCAAATCCAAAATCCAACCCCCCCCCCACTATCGTCCACCCTTACTGGAAGGAACGAACCTCGTCCTCGGTCGCCGGATGTGGTCACGGGAAAAAAGTTTCGTCAACGGAAAGAGAGAGAGAGAGAGAGAGAGAGAGAAAGTCTGTCCCTCGTTCTGCAACGTCGTGGATGGCGTAGCGAGTGAAATGTTTTTTGCACCATTCGGATCTGCGAAACTTGCGTGGATTACTGAGCCAGGAGAGGGATGACTTAAGAATGGGCTGCACAAATGCCGGTCAGGAGAGTACTCCTAGCAGCGGCTGACGCGTGAGAAGAATAGGAGAAGAGTTTACTGGAAGAGGAAAGTTTTCGCTTGTTTCCAAACTAATGCGCTCCACTCGCTCGAATAAAGGACTAATTCGACGATGGTAGAATATTGGAACGCCCATCAGACATTCCGAGATAACTTCATCGTTGACCTGTCATATTTTTAATGCATTATTTTTGTTGAATTCACAGTCGTCGTATAATGAAGATCCGATTTGTTAAATTAAAGTCTCGTAGCTATGTTTCGACTATAGCTTACAAATTGAGCGTATACGGTATACAGTACGAGTCAGCCATTTCCCATGTGTGGCGAAGGTAACGAGCCAAGTAATAAATTCACCTAGGTCCCCAGCCCACCCAACTCAGCGAGATAGATGCGCGAACAATCCGTGAAATTTACTAAGTGTTTATCTTCGAATACGTATATGTGGGCGCACCAGCAGCAGCAGCAGCAGCAGCAGCAGCAGCAGCAGCGACAGGCTTCACGATACCACTCAACTCCCTGTGTGTTTAACTTGGCACACATAAACGTGTGGCGGCGCGCATCGGAACTGTCGTGTCGCACACTCGCAACTCACCCCCGAAAACTAACGACCGCCCGCGCGGTTCGGCGGAAAAAAAAAAGCCTCCGAAAAATGGGGTCAGCATGTCTCGGCTATTTTCAAGGTCGACAAAAATCGATGCACGACCCGCTTCTTTTTACACTGCCGTTGTCGCGTGCTTTTCTTCCCAGCGCGTCATACCGGCGTCTCGACGTTTTCATTTCGAAAGCGGAACGCTATTGAACCACTATTTCTTGTTATACAGATAGTCCTTTTAATTGTCACTCGGCAACCTTTTCCTATTCTACCAACACACACCCTTTCCTCCGTCGACTCACCGCAAGTAGTAAGCCGGTTCATTCGCCGGAAACTTTTAGCAGACTGAATTCACCGCGGAAAAGTTATTTATGGTCGCCGTTTTTTCTACATTGCAGGCTGGATATCAAAAATACTCTGAAGTTCCTCATAACAGATGTTGATGTATTTCAGTATTTTACTTTACTCTTTATTGTTATCATATATTATTTATTTTTAACTCTGTTCATGGGCGTAGCCAGAATTACAGGCAACCAGAGGCAAGTGCAATGTCCTTTTCCTACCCTAGTTGCTCTCACAATTGTGGTCCTCGATTGTTTACTCGCTGAGGCATACGATACATTGTTACAGGTGTATTATTCGGTAGTTTTTCCAAAATTCATCATGGCGCCAATATCAGCGGCGAAAGAGAACAGGTTCCAGAGAGCACACAGGTAATAAAGGGCCTGTAAAGGACTATTATACGCATACAGAGAGGGCACAGAGGCACCAGTGACGGTACAAAGAACGGAACAAACGATCTCGGCAACTTTACGCGTTCGCACACGTAGAGACTGTGGCATGGAGCGAGGGGCGAGTGACGGTAAAGCGGGGAGAACTCGGTTTACGTGGAGAAGCGCGAAGTTACTGCAGCGGTTGGGACGGGTGAGCAACGTATGTACATTCAGTCTGTGTGTGCGAGTACACAAGAAGAGAGACGCGCACGACCCATGTACACCCTCCTCGCAGACAGCTATCCTGGTCCAGAGGATATTTCGCAGAGGGGTTGGTCCACCTCGAATCCTGAGGGTTGCCCGTTCTCAACCCCTCAGGAACCCCTCAAGTCTGCCCGTACGTGGGGTTGAAGGCCAAAGCTTCGCCTTTACTCTCTACCTTCCTAGGAACAAGCCTGCAATTCGAACGAGAGCCTCTCGGATTCTCGAGTTATCCTGCTTCCGAGTCGTCTCCGCCGAAGGATCCAACCAAGGAGAGGATGTGCTCAATTCATGTCGCATGTCTGCTTTACAAAATGCTTTCAACCAAATTTCGATCTTTAAATTAACTTTCTATCGAATAACACTACTGGATAATTAATACTAGAAATCCATGACTCGAATGGAAATTGGTAGATATTTTTTGGAAAGAAAAACTCAATTGCCTTTCTTCCTAGAAATGTCTACTATAGCAAGCGTTGCTTTAAATTACAAGATAGCTTTATAAGTCCTGCAGGTGCAAGTTCCTGCTTACGAACAATTCTACCACATCTACAGTAACAGCCGCAGGATTCTCTGCGGTACTATATACATGTGCCTTGTCTAGTTTCCGCCCTACAAGCATGCGTTATAGTCACAGGTAGCCTTGCTATCCATTTACTATCAGCACCAACCAACGTAGCTGCTGCTGCTGTTGCTGCTGCTGGTGCTGCTACCTTGCAACCTGGAACTCGGATAACCTCGCCCCATCCTCGAGACCGAGTGAACCGCTTCGCCCTCTCTCATTGTCGGCTCCTCAGAGGCGGAAATTCATTTCACAAAATGACACTCAAGCTTTTACGTGCGCGAACCACCGTCAAACTTCGGTGAGAGTGGCAGTTCGTGTGTGTTCACGCTCAGCGAAACAGTTGGCTGGACGTACGCTTCGCTCACACTGATGAACAACCATTTGCGTATGGTGGAAAACGAAAATGCGCCCAGCACCGCCCTGAGACATGGTACAAATTATCTAAAGTTACGTTGGAAGCGCTGCTGTTCTACCCAACCACACCTGCATGTCGCGTGTCGCTGCCGCAAAACGTGCGAGACAGCACTGGGGAGAAAGACAGAGAGACAGAAAGGAGTAAAAGAGAAAGAGAGAGAGAGAGAGAAAGAGAGAGAGTATTTACGGGGACGTTTACGAGCGGAGCAGGGTGGGCCTAAAAAATTAATGTCCTTCCCTATAATCGCCGCCGGGCCCGGCAAAGTTAGCATCGTAAAGTCGAAAGCGGTGGAAGACCAGAACAGATGAAACTGGAGCGAATATCTTGCCGCTCCATTATTTATTAATATTTTCTTAATTCGATTCTGCGTTGGACGTATAACCATGCTGCTGCTGCTGGTGGTGCCAAGCTGCAACAGTGAAAGCCAGATTATTCTGACTAGCCAGAGCTAACCCGTCGACCTGTCACACCCACGAATACCCTGCACGATACATGCGTCATGCGTAAAAGCGAACACCTACATATACTGGTGATCCACGCTTATAACCCACGCAATGCAACCTGACCGCTGATCGCAGAACATTCTACAGCAATGGGAAAAGTTTGCAAAGAATCCAGGAAACTCCTCAATTAATCTCTTCTCTCGTTTCTAGTCATTTATCGCAAAGAAACCAAGAGATTTTTATACAGGATAAAAATCTCAATTGCTTTCGCTAGTCTTCTTTTTCAGATGAGAATCCGTATAGGTGGCAAATTTACACGGTCAACGATGGGAAACTAGCAAAGGAATATGGGAAGAGTGACCTAAATAAATACTTACTTTTGTAACGACGTTCATACATGGATCAGCAATGTTTTAATATCATCAACGATTTATACAGGATTCTTTACTCACCATCTTTGATAATGATAATTAGTAGCTGGCGGAAAATGAATCCAGGCTGCTGAAAGAATGTGAACGATGAGGAATGGGAATGAGAAGAATTTGACTCTCTCATGGTATTCCTTAGCCTTACTTGCCCTCTCGTACTTTATCTTCATGTATATTAGGCTCACCCTATTGGCTCGCGTAACCGATAATGAGATGTCAGATTCGTAATATTGGGTCAGCGACGTAGATGGAAATTTCGTTCACATTCTCTTAGCAGCTTGACGTATAAGGAAGATCAGATAGTTACAGCGCACTAATACAAAGAATGATAATATGAACATGAGTGTACAGGGTGTAACAGAGAGAATGGAACCAGCTTTTTACCATCGAATTATCGGTAATACCGACATTGCGTAATTGTTTTGGTAGCCGTGTAATGTCACTTGTGTCGTGTGTCGCGTGAACTTACACGGAGTGAATCACGACAGACGGTTTCTTCCACGTTTTGCAATCTTCCCGATCTTTTCCGGGGCTGAAATTTGGAGGGGAATGTTTTCTTGCATCAAGGAAGAAGTGATATAAATTCCAGAGCCCTAGCTCAAAATTCATTTTTTCGCAAATTTTTCCATATGTACCCCTTCACAAATTTTCGATTTTTCGAAGGTTCTCGGACTTTGACGAACGCTTGATTTTTCGATTGTTTGTGTATCAAAACGAAAAGAAAACATGAAACCAGTGGGAGGAATGCCGGAATTGTACCCAAAACATATGGAAAACCGATCCTGAAAATTTCAGTATTGAGGTTTTTCTCATGTTTTTCATACTTCCCGACATTTTCCGGGGCTGAAATTTGGTGGGGAATGTTTTCTTGCACCAAGAAAGAAGTGATATAAATTCCAGAGCCCTAGCTCAAAATTCATTTTTTCGCAAATTTTTGCATATGTACCCCTTCACAAATTTTCGATTTTTCGAAGGTTCTCGGACTTTGACGAACGCTTGATTTTTCGATTGTTTGTGTATCAAAACGAAAAGAAAACATGAAACCAGTGGGAGGAATGCCGGAATTGTACCCAAAACATATGGAAAACCGATCCTGAAAATTTCAGTATTGAGGTTTTTCTCATGTTTTTCATACTTCCCGACATTTTCCGGGGCTGAAATTTGGTGGGGAATGTTTCCTTGCATCAAGGAAGAAGTGATATAAATTCCAGAGCCCTAGCTCAAAATTCATTTTTTCGCAAATTTTTCCATATGTACCCCTTCACAAATTTTCGATTTTTCGAAGGTTCTCGGACTTTGACGAACGCTTGATTTTTCGATTGTTTGAGTATCAAAACGAAAAGAAAACATGAAACCAGTGGGAGGAATGCCGGAATTGTACTCAAAACATATGGAAAACCGATCCTGAAAATTTCAGTATTGAGGTTTTTTTCATGTTTTTCATACTTCCCGACATTTTCCGGGGCTGTAATTTGGTAGAGAATGTTTACTTGCTTCAAGGAAGAAGTGATATGAATTCCAGAGCCCTAGCTCAAAATTCATTTTTTCGCAAATTTTTCCATATGCCCCTCGCCTTCGGCTCGTGCGACAACTTCGACACTCGTCCTCCTGTGAATGCCGCTACGCCTTCGACTCATGCAGCAACTTCACGCGTCTAGAAATTGGTTACTTTCCGCACTTATATCACAATCTACTATTATTCCACATAATTAAGGATATGTATTTCGAGTGAATGGAGATGGATGGACGTACAGAACTTGAGTAGTTCATTCTGAAGCAACCCTCTGTGCCCCGCTCACCTTAGGCACCATGCTATTCCACCCCTAGGACGTAGTAAGCTACGTTCTCTGTCACGTTGAAGGGGTCTTGGCTGCAGGGTCGAAGGATGTGCCGGAGACCAAGACGGAGAGGGCAAGATGGCGTTGGTGGAGAACGGAAAGGGTAAGATGGAATTGGCAAAATGGCCGCTTGCAAGCCTGTAGCTGGATCACTGCTATCAGGAAGGTAGGTTCTCTACTTCTCGTCTACTCTCTGAGAGTTAAGTTAAATTCGGCTCGACGATCGTCAAGGACATCAGCTTGCAGAATGGCAGCGAGCTTAGATTCGAAGTGGGTTCTACGATGGTTCTATGGTTGTACGGAATAGCCGATACTCGCGGACGGAACTTCTAGATATCCTACTTCCTGTGTGCATCGGGCCATTTTGAATCGTTACGATAAACCTACATACATATATGGATAGTACAAGCAATTGCGAGCAAACACGACCAGATATTCGAAATCGTAATGATAGAGAACGATAAAATATGATTGAACTAAATAAGAAATAAAGACCGATATTAATATAGTCAAAAGATTCGATTTTAATATTTATGTCGATGAACTCGACCTAATTATATAAGACGTGGGTTTAATTACTAATGAGCGAAGGATTATAAAATACAGTTGAAATTCATCTAGTGTCAGTACATTATAATTATAGAGACACAGTGGTATCAGTAACCTATGGTTACCAATCTAGGTATTTCTCGTACACAGGATTTTCTCGTGTACGCGGGGTATACTTTTAAGTCTTGTCACTCGTTATCAACGTACTCCTTGCTGTAGCTGCATTACACCGGCACTCTCGCGCAATGGATTCTGTAAGGGAACACCTCCTGTCCGGAGTGCGCGCATCTCGAAAGTTTTACAGGACTGGTAACGCGACGCGCATTTGCGTAAACCTAGAAAACGCATTAAAGGGATGTACGCTTGAAGAAGTAGTCTGTTCGATCCCATTTGTTTCAAGTTCTATAGCGGATTTCCATAAAGGTCATGAGACAAGAGGGAAATGTGGCGCACGCGCGTTGTGTATCCGACGATCGGAACAATCAGCCGTAATTTGTGACGTTGCGGTAATTGCGGGATTCGGGAGTCGGCGGTAGGATGCGACGATCGCATCTAAAGGACCACTTCAATACGGCGCTATCGATGGCGCAAAACAATTATGATCGACGATGGAGGGTGGCAGCCGCGCGAGCATCATCCCCTTTCACCCCAGCCACCAAGACGTTAAGTAACCAATAATTGAGCCACCCCTATAAAGCGTTCATCACACACGATGCGATGGTTTAAAAAACAAAAAAATCGTCCACACACCAATTTCCTGCCCTCATCTCGATTTACACTATTTCCGTTCAGAGGGGAGGATTGATCCTCTCTGTTTCCCTCTCATAGCACCATTCTCCCTTATGCCCGCTTCGGAGCGTGCCGACTCCAAACGTCCGACAGGCAAAACGCAAGAGGTGCAAAGAGGAGGACAGTGTAAAAAATGGAGGAAGCGAAATTGCCGATGAAAACAAACCCGTTATCATATTACACGTCTATCGTACCTTTCATCGATGTTCGATATCTCATTAGTCTTAACGGGTCTTGTATTCCATCGATGCAGTGAAACTTTCAATACAGTTCAGCCTGTCAGGAAGTATCGCCGCAAGAAAACCTAACAGCTTCCCATGCTAGAGCAATTATCAGATCATCAGATATCTGGTTTCTACTAAAAAGAAGAGAGAAATCTGAACATTATTCGCCAGCGAGAGATAACTCTGGTAAATATTCCAATAAGTCAGCTACTCGGTAAATTTACCAAGAATGCGAGTAAGTTAATATACACACCAAATTCATATTGTATATGGTGTTAATTTGACTTCAAAAATGATCCATCTACAAAAAAAGTATTCGAATAAAAATAGACTTGAAAAAAACCACTGTGGTTCATTGAACTCCACCTGGTACAACAATGATTAAACAGGTTTTGAAATTGGACGGCGCACTTATCAGGATTCTGCACGAAGTAATTGTACACGAGTGCAAAGTGCTTTCGAAATATCCCCTCCCTTTAGAAAAGCGCGTTATTCATCAATCAAAGGCGAAATGATCTCAAAAAAAAATCGTGACAACTTATCTATATTCTTACTAGCTGTTCTATGTCAGCAGTAGTAATTAGACGTTTCTAAAGATGGGTCGAACATTTAAGAGCGCCGTCGTCGACGATCTCTCGGACCAACGCAATGTTCCGCGCATCCGTGGCCAACTCCGGCACTTCCTTTTGCTAGTCAGCTCGTTAGAGGGGTTTCCTGCTAGTTAAATAATTAACATTTTGGTCAGAAGGCAGTCCCTGCACCACTGTCCATCTCCTTTTCCAAGCTGGCGCGGCGCGTCACGGCGCGGCGCGGCGCGGTGTTCAGGCTGCTCACCCCCTTACTGGCTAGGTAGTAGCGAGTGCTCGGCGTCTTTCTGCCCGTTTCCCTCTGGCAAACATATAGGTATACTAAGTTTGCCGGTGTGCGGAGCGTAACACGAGCCCCAGTTAGTCCAGCAGTCTGTCCACTATACCTCGCTCTAAACCTACCCTCTCCCTCTGGCACCCTCGACATCCGTGCTTCGCCCTCGGCCTCTGACTCCCTACCTAGTCGGATAGCTACCTCCCGAGCGCCCCCTCACCCTCCCTTAAACCAACTACCGCCGCTACCACTGCCACCCTCGCTGCCGCCCCCCCCCACCTCCAACCACCCACCCATCCACCCCCCTGTCCGTCCGCGATCTCTTGCCCTCCGCCACCCATCTCAAAGTCTCTCCTTCTCCCCCCAACCCCCGCCCTCCTCTCTATATATATATATATATATATATATCTCTCTCTCTCTATCCCTCCGCAGTTCGGGCCTTCAAATACACCAGAATCCGCTGGGCCCCCCCCCCCTCACTCACTCGCCAGTTCCCTCTCAGTACAGTGTGCATATTGCACGGTGCACTGTAACTATGCCCGCAGTCCTGAAATATACAGCCCGCTGGGAGGGAACGCGTGGCACTCGTGCGTGTGAGAAGCGGCGAGCGCGCGAATGCCCTCTGCTAGTATAGATTCATATGTATACGGAGTGTGAGCAGTGTGTGTATGTATAGAGAAACGCTGCCCTCGGTGGCTCGCGGGCGAGTATCGGAGTGCGGCGGGAGAGGCGCCCACAGACCGACACACCGCATGACAGAGATGAAGAGTGACAGAGACAGGAAGCCAACCTGTGTGTGTGGGGAGAGGCAGCCGGGCACAGGCTAGGGTGAAAACGGGTGGACACCCCCTCTTTTGCGCGTCACTACGCTGAAAGGTATACGAAGATGGGTGGATGTTGGCGTGCACGTATGCGGGCTTCGCACGAGCCGTCCGTTGCAACCATGCCACATCGCAGTCCTGTACGTACGTACGTACGTACGTACGCTCTCTCTCTCTCTCTCTACGTAGGTACGAAGCATATCTGCTACTGAGGCAGCTCAGATCTATCTAGCAACTGCCGCGTATCGCTAGTGTATCGCGTTAATGTACCTAGTAATGCATTATTAACTAAAGTCTGGTCATATACGACCGGCGAACCAAGAACATTCACCTCGAGCAAGAGTCTCCTGCTATGCTTCCATTATATCCATGTGTCCATGGATCGAAGGCAAGCGAGTATAACGCAAGAATACTGTCGATCGATGTCGATCTATCTAACCGGTGGAGCCACTGCTGGCCGAGTTCAAGCCTTGTTACGGTGGCACGGTGCAATAGATTCGTACGACCTCGCTGTTTTCTACTTGCTATTATAATTGGAACGAAAATTGATAAAACATTCGTTGACTATTAAAATCTCTTTGATTTTATAACTACTGTTCTTCAGAGGAATTTGTAGTCCACGGCGATCGTATTTCATCTATAATAGGTGGCGTGTAATTTCATTATTTGTTTACTGCGTTCGAGGATACTAAGTAACTGATAATGGTTGGTGATGGGAAATCTAAAATAGTATTGGGTGGTGGTACGGTGTGGAAGGAATAGGTGACGAGGTGAGAAAGCTCGGAAACGCGGGTTGCTTCGTTTCCTTGATGCCTGGCAAGCAATCGAAGTGGAGTGGTCGCCGTATGGCAAGGGGTGTGCGCGCGCGCCCTCTCACTTCGTGGCTGATTTAATCTTCAAACAATCTCTCGTTGCGGCCCAGCTTTCGGGTCCATAGGTTTGTTTGTCGAACCATGCTTGTTTGCACCCTTCGCTACCTCCCGAACGTCGGTGGCCTCTCTCACACACCCTTGTTCTTCTCCTATCTCCGGCAAGTAACCCACCGGACTTTCATCCCTCTGGCCGCTCCCCTTTCCGCGCCACGGAGCACATGCCTATAGCAACTTAGGAGTCGCCAGTGAGTCTGGACCCTAACAAGAAACTTACCCTTCCGCCCAACCGCCCGTTCGCTCGCCCTCCCCCGCCCCCTGCCACCCTCTCCCTTCCTGGCTTGGCCCCTCGAACGTCCTTCGTTTGCTCCTGCTGGCTGAAGGAGCGAGCGCTTGATGGTAACAGAGTACGGGCTGCTCCCATCGTACCGGGTGGCTCTAGGGTGGTGAGAGAGAGAGAGAGGGGGAGAAACTGAGAGAAGGAGAGTAGCTCGTTGCTTCGATAGAAGTCGGGGATGCGAGAGTTTCGGTCTGCGAAGGGTGGAAATCGGAATTGTGGAGGAGTCCGGGGGTGGCAACCACGATGGCATTACCTAAGGGTCCGATACGGAGGCCAGGGGGGTGGTAGTATGGACTGCTGGCCGAGCAGAGACAGAGAGAGAGAGAGAGAGAGAGAGAGAGAGAGAGAGAGAGAGAGAGAGAGAGAGAGAGAGAGAGAGAGAGAGAATTGAACGCGCGACGGAGATGATAGGGGAAGGAAGATGGAAAGAGAGGTTTCTTGCAAAAAGACATCGCAGGACAAAAGGGGCACGGACAGCCTGGACTGGCGACTCTAGTTTGAACGAACAAAGGGAACGTTTAATCCCGACGTGTTACCCTGAAGAAACCACCGGGCTTGGTCATCCTGTATTGTTCCTACTCTACCATCCCATTGTCCTAGTTCGTCCTCGCGTTCACACAATTAGTCGTGTACTTGGAGGTAGTCCCCAGGTTCGCCGGGACTCCGGACACTCTATTTTAAATATATAGTACCCACCTTCCATCGGCACCCTTGCATTCTTCTAAATGTACGAAAGAGAGGGAAAGAGAGAGAGAGAGAGAGAGAGAGAGAGAGAGAGAGAGAGAGAGAGAGCGAGAGAGAGAGAGAGGGGGAAAGTTGGATTTTACCTTGGAATATTGAATGGTCGGTGTTACTGGAGGCGGAGGTATAATATAATATCCCTACTAAAGTTGAATGCCTTCAATAATTGAACTGTTCGAGCCCCCACGAAATTTCAGAAGTTACCTTCGATTTTTTCGGGTCCGATGACGAGGGTCAACTGGCACACCCGCAGAATAGGGGGGGGGGGGGGGGGAGGGAAGGATCTAGGACCATGATTGAGGGCTGCTTTTCTATAAGGCTTGCTGAAACGCAGGGTAGAGCCTGAAAAATATCTTTCTATATCAACCCTCATCTTCCCCTGCCATCTGACCCACGCTTATCTTCTTGCACTCTTCGTCGCTCCGTCTATACTTTGGTCCCCGATGATTCCAACAGACCAGTCAGAGACGGAGGACTGGCAATCCGACATATATTGAGTAGTAGATTGCTTGGCTTCTAATACAAACTAAATACTTCATTTGAAGTTCTCAAATAAGTAGTATATCATCAAGTGATGATAGAAATTCTAACAAAAAAAAGCATAGGTCATTGTACAATAATTTGAAAGAACCACCACCCACCTACTTATATGCCGGCAGGTAACACTATTGATTTCTCTCGCGATATCGAGAGGAAAATCATGGTCGAACCCTCGACAAATATCTCTCCACCTTCATTCGTCCGACGTAGCCACCACCCTCTGCACCGAGTTCCCCGCGGTTTTACCCCGCTTCTGAAGGTTGGTAGGTTTTTTGCCCCGGGCTATCCGAAAGGGTGGCCAGGGAGAAAAAGAGGAGAAGCGAGTGGGACAGATACCCAACCTAAGAGACCCGATCTGAGGAGGACGGTAAAGGTTAGAAAGAGAGAGAGAGAGAGAGAGAGAGAGAGAGAGAGAGAGAGAGAGAGAGAGAGAGAGAGAGAGAGAGAGAGAGAGAGAGAGAGAGGGAGGGAGAGAGAGAGAGGGAGAGAGAGAGAGAATAAGGGCGGTTTGGGAGTTAGTAGGGTGGCGCAAGATGAAATGGGGGTACCAGATACGAAAGGAGGACTCAGCCGGGATCCACGGGGACCACCTAAGGTATAAAGGACGACGTTCGGTCTTTTCACCCCCATATTTGTCCCCCTTCATCCCTCTCCACCCCCGTCACCGACGCCCCCTCACCCCCTCCCACTATTCCCCGTAGTGTGCGCCACTCTTGAGCTCGATCCTCTATATATACGTAGGTGTACATGGATACTTTCGTTGCTGCGGTTGCACCCCCACCCCCCCCCCCCCCCGTATATTGCAACTCCTATATTACCTCATATTAAATCCGCCAGCATAGCCTCATCTTCATGCGATACAGACTTATCGCGAGAAAAAAAGAACGGTTCGCGAAGACTTGACTTACGATGCGACCAACAGTTACATGCATAACGTAAAGCCGATAGAAGCATATTGATACCATCTTTCTAGTGGTTCCCTTTAAGACTGTCTATTGCAAGGCGTACTATTGAGAAATCGTTCTTTAGCCTCTATCAAGGGCTTCCTAAATCACGACGCAATTTGTCAGAGGGTTGCCAGTACGGCGGACAAAGATTTCAAGGATTTCTTTCTATGCGGCAAGAAAGTCTCTCGGCTGGTTACTTGCTATATACTGTGGAGGTGGCTGCGTCATAGTTCCTCGAGCACTTGGCGAAGGTGCTCTCCACGGCTGGTGTAAAAAGGATGACTAGTCGGGCTGGGAAAGGAGCGTCGGGCAAAAGGAGAGTAGCGAGGCGCAGGAGAACGAGATGGAGTGGAGACTAGCGCGCTTCGGTGGGTGAGGGTGTGACGGGCGGGGAGGAGGAGGAGGAGGAGGGGGGGGGAGGGCGAAAAGAAGCAACGACGGCAAAAGTGGCAGTGGTGTGGGTGTAGGCAGCGGGACTAGAGGGAAGTGTGGGACGTAGGGTGCCGCGCTAGATGGAAGACTACACCAAGAACATATCCCTGCTGCTTGAGAAGTTCTCCACCGCCACTTTCCGCCTCTATTGTGATTTATGCGCGCGATGAGGGTGGCTATGGCGAAGCAGTATACGGGTTTTAGAGTCCGGACTCCCCCCATTCCTGAGAGCGGCGACCCGGGCCAGCGATGGCCCGCGCGATCGGCCTCAACGAGATTACAAAGGATCGTCGGCTCGACGGTCCATACCAAGCAGGACGTGAAAGTCCGTGAAACCTGTCGGAGGAAAGCTTCGCTTCTCGACTTTCCAGCGGCTCATCTCCGGCTTGTTCTATGCAATGCTTATCCATCGACGACGTGTGGACAATTCTCTCTCGATTCTGAGTCCATACATGCTCACTGGGTTCCACAACGTGTATGATACATTTCATCTTTCTTTGCGGTTAGCATGATACCCTGTATGAACCGGCTGTGCCGTGATGGATTATATCAGATGAACTGTTCCATGCCACCTCCAATCAAATCGATTGCGGCGGACACCGACAAAAGGAAGCATTCGATGTTTCAAAAGTTTTCATTTCGCAGAGCGAATAGTAACGAACAACCACCACCACCGCCGCCGCCGCCGCCGCCGCCGCCGCCACCCTTTTCATTAGAAGTTCCAATCGACTATTGCGGGCATATCCTCCTCCGAAAAAGCATTCCGAAAGCCAAAAACCCTGTGGACAAACATCACGCAGACATACATTACAAAAATTATACGAGACGTGATAACATCGCGGTATCATCAGATAACAACAACGGCGTCGGCATGCGTGCCGTTGGCGAGGCAGCAATTCTCTCGTGCAAACTGGTCACTCATTTCCCCCCACACATGGTGTACAAAATGTGGTCTCTGCTAAACTGATTGGTACGGTGGCCTTATTCGTTGGGTCGTTCGTATTTTTAATTGCCATTTTAAGTCATCGATATCTTCGCAGACCTCATCCAATTATAACAAATCAAAATCCTTAACAAAACACCAATTACACCTTACTAGAAAAAATCTATTTCGAAATCACTACAGTCGTCCCTTGCCATTTTTCCACTATCTGTTCATTTATATGGGATTTTCCATGGGGACGAAGAAGCCTCTGCGGTGGTCATCGAGGGCCGAGAGTGCCAGGGAGATTGCGAGAGGCTACCTGCGAAGGGACAGATAGGAAGCTAAAGAAGACTAAAGGGCAGAAGGTCGGTGGAGCAGCGGACTGAGGGGCGAGGGTTTGAAGAGAAGGAAAGTATGTACGATGCCGAGACGACGGTGGTGGCTTATGGGTGGTATAGTCGACAGAGGAGTGGAAGGTGGCGGTTGGCAGCGGTTTGAAATGACCGCCGAAAGTCACAACTTGGAGGATTCTCGCGCGTAGTCACGAGGGACCTTGCACAGTGGTACTGGCCGAGAAATTAATATCGGCTAGCGGCAACGTTCGCTTACATACATATGTACCTACACCCACGCACCCATATGCATCCGGTCTTATATACATGAACGTACCACACAAGCCACGTCTATTTTACAGGAGCGAGTTCCTCGGACACGTACCTCTCTGGCATGTCCTGCCTTCCCCGCACGAAGGTACATACCCTTCCCCCATGCTCGGTTTCGCTCTTCCAGCAGCAGCAGCACCACCAGCAGCAGCAGCTTCGTTCGTCCCGGTTCGCCCGCTCGCCCCCGCTGCCGCGATTCAACCCCAAAGGACTCCCTTACTCTCGCTGGCAGGGCCGGCCGCGAGGTGGAGGGTCTGCGAAAGGCAACCGAAGGGAAGGACGGCGAGGGTGAGCGGGGCGAATGGCTGGCACCGTGAGGGCGGTGGGGGGCGGCGGAGGGTGAGGTGGGTGAGAGTTGAGGTAGCAGAGAAGTTGGGTTTCATCTCGAGGGTTCGGGGAACGAGGGTACGCGCGGGGTGGCTCGGCCAGGATAGAGGGTGAGACTCCGTAATATAGGATGGCGCTTGTGTGCGGTGGAACGAGTCTCACAGCTTCGTTCTCTCTAGTCGAGCGCTGTTCCCGTTCTCCCCCTCTCTTCCTCCCATCCCCCCCCCCCGCCCCCCTTTCTCGTCTCTCCACCCGCCTAGGCGAGACTTCCTCGCGCTCACTGGGCCGCTCTTTCGTTCTGCGCTTCTACCTTTTCCCTCCGCCATCCCTCTCTCATCCTCTTTTCTCGTAGCCTGCTACATCCACACATACGAGCCACGAACACGGTTAGGTGGATCAGAGGGTGTACGGTGCGAGAGAGGGAGGACGAGGGCGGGTGGATGGGCTCTCTCTCTCTCTCTCTCTCTCTCTCTCTCTCTCTCTCACGTACATACATACGGCTCCAAGGTTTTTGCTCGTGGCGGCCAATACTCTCCGGCAACGAGGACGAACCCTTCGCGGGAAGGAGACACTCGCTAGGAAAGAGAGAGAGAGAGGGAAAGAGAGCACCAACGTCGACGAGGGAGATACGATTTTGCTCAGCTGCCGTGGCCGAGACATTTTTTCCCTATCTAGGGATAACCTCGAAAGTGGAGTAGTAGCCCTGCTTGTGAGAGCTCCGGGGGAGAGCGCTCGGCGTACCGACGTTGGATCCATTTCTACCTTCCACGAGTTTTTGCCGGCGACGACGGCCGCCGCCGCGCCCAGAAGTCGAAGGAAGATCTTCCTCTTTCAAGCTTCACTTAGTTCACTACTGAAGAATGAACTGGACTTTTTACCATCTTTTGACTCCAGAAGAATATGCGACAATAGTTGCTGGGAGAATTGTTATATCATTAAAGAGATGAAAATTCTATCAACTACCGTCACTCGCTTTTGATTCTGGAAGAAGCTGGACAGTACGAAGCCGGTAACGGGACCTTTCCGAGACTTCCTCTGGTTGTGCGATAAGAAGTAGTTAAGGGGGTAATTTACTATCAATTTGGCGGGAGAATTTGCTGGACTGGCAGGAGCAAGTGAGGGCCTAGCCCTGAATGTATCAAGAAAATCACCCTTCTTTGGAAGGCATTTTACGAGGATGTCTTGGCGATAGCGGTATGGCTGCCTGGTGCCCGGCTGGCGCGTAATAAAAAATACCCTCTAGGTCCGTGCCTGGATTATCGCTGAGGGTAGGGTTTGCGCGTAGAACGAAATAGGGTGGAAGTGACAAGGGGGGAGGGTTTGGCTGCCTAGCATCACGCACGAAAGCTTCTACGATGACTTTGTTGCTACAAATCGTTATCCCGTCTCGTTCTACCCTTATCTACAAATAAACACCGGAACTCGAACTTCCCTCGTTTATTTGCATTTGTCTATTCTTCAAAATATCCTGTCGACTAGAGCAAGGACTCTTCCTCTCGAAACGAGTTCTCGGATAATCTAAATGAACAGGGTATTCATTTATTTAGGTATATCACAAAACACGTGGTTTCGATTGATCCCTTGGCGAACCTATTCAAACCCACTGACCTAATTATGCGTGCCTCAGGGAACAAACCTTATCATCACGCGTATCTTAACGTTTCAGTGCGTATCTCTCACTTTGTTTTCGAGGGAATTGGAAGGGAGTTGCTATCGGAAATAGGATTTTAAACGTTCTGGGGTCTTTTATCGTAAACGCACTCTCCCAATGTTTGTCGTACCACCTTCCGTTCTAGCAGTGGCTTTGTCAGGACAATGTTGGCTGGGAGAATACGCAGAGAAGGATAAGGGTATACTTACTCGAGGAGAGTCAGTCGAATGTCGCCAGAATCCGTTTCGCTATCTGACCTAGCCAGTAGCACCCTTTGGGGCCGGAAGTGGGCGTGAAACAAGCCCGTGTTCCTATCTCCGGCCTTTCTGACCAATCGTTCCGCATCCGCTGCACTCTTAAAGTTTACCCGGTGAAACTAATCGGTCATTGCGTGGCTAGTCTAAACACCAAGAGAGTTAACTGCATCGAGTCGCCACTAGGTCTCCATTGCCCGGTTTCCACGTAGACGTGAAATCGCTGATTTCTTTGGTAAACCGGGGCGCGGCCGGGCAGGGTCAGTGTTTGCACTCCGGGATCAGCAGGGAGCAAGGTATAAACCGAGAGCTAGTATTCGTCGGCGCGGCGGTCCTTGTTTATCATCATACAGAGCACTTATTTACCACGACAGTGAGTCTAGCCTGGATCTCCGCGTGTTGATTCATTATGCAATATCTGCTACTACTATGCGAAAACCACCTTAATCCACCACAAGTTCGAATACGCTAGCTCATCCACGGACTTCCGAGTACCAACCACTCTAAAGCCCGGCTTTCCGAGTTCGTCTAATAAATAAGCGGCGCTAATTAAATATTGGGACATTAGTACTTCTACCGTCTGGTCGGTGCAGCAAAATTCACTGGTACATCTAACCATCCGACTACTGTATTCGCGTATCCCCCCTGCAAATACGCATACTTGAGTCGATCAGGAGTGGCGCCCGTTGTAACGCGCGCGAAGCCATGGAAAATATTAAATAGGACTCGCGACCCTTTTGCTGGGAGCCCCGTTAAGCGAAGCTGTCGGGTCGCCGCGTTCCCTCCACTCATAATGACTACACACATACGTACTCGCTCTCTCTCTCTCACACGTACATACAGATACGTATTACACATATACGTATAGTATGTAGCTTACAGGTGTAAGAGACGTCGAGGCATATGTGCTTGCGCGCAGCCTTTTCCACCAGCAATACATACTTCACGGAGTCGAGCTCACCGATTAAAGGGAACGTGGAAAGGCCGGAGAATGGTGGGAAAGGTGCAACAGCAGGACACATAAATAGTAGCGTGTATTTTAAGATTTTAGGGCGAGTTTATGCTGCCATTAGGTAAGGGCGTTGCGAGACAGCACGTCCGCGAGACGACAATGGAAGAACCCCCCCCCCCCCCCCCGCGCGCGCGGTCTCCACCACGTTGGTCGGCTTCCTCGCCCTTTTTATCCAAGCGCGACCTACACCTCCACCTCTTTTTCTTCTACCAGCCAGTCGGAACAAGCGGGAGACGGGAGAATAAATTGTCGCAGTTGCGCGCGTGCCAGCCACCCTTAAAGCCTATGTCTCACCTACCTTCTCGCGACCGGCCGGTTGAAAATCCGGTCAATGAGAGGCGGCATCGACGTGCACCCGCGCACATGTACATGTACGCATACACGCACACACACACACACACACATACACCAAGCGCACCCCCTCATGCTTGTTCGTTCGTCCGCCGCTCTCTCTACGAGCCACCCCTTCGAGCTCACAGGGGCACTCGAAAAACTCAATGCATGAATGGATCCTATTCTCACGGACCATTTGCCAAATTTGCTTTTCGAAAAAGCACCGACCTCTCTCTCTCTCTCTCTCTCTCTCTCTCTCCCGACCTCCTGTTCGTTCCACTTTCTTCCTGTGTGGATTATTAATAATTCCCCTTCACTTTATATTCCAAAACCACCGGTAACCCAACGCAAACTGAAAATCCACTACTTCCCAAAAACTCACTCAGTCCTCCGATATATTTCCTAATATTTTCTCTCGTATGATATGATCTCTCGAAGGTCCAAGAGAATGGGGTAGATTCTTTTTTTCGGCTTGCCGCCACGCGAGCTATGGATTTCACCCTAATAGTCACGTATCAGATTAACCGATTCGCTAATTAAACCTTTAGCGGTGGGATCGGCGAGCCACGGCCCTCGAAGCCACGCATGCCTCCAGCATCCATATGTAGAGAGAGAGATACGGGTGCGTAGATACCCACAGGGGCCAGAGGGAGGTCGGTGTGGGTAGGATGCGAGCGGGTAGCAGCAGCAGCAGAGATGTGGGCTATGCATGTACTGCGTGAATACACACTGTGATCGAGAGCGAAAGAGACAGACAGAGAGAGAGAGAGAGAGAGAGAGAGAGAGAGAGAGAGAGAGAGAGAGAGAGAGAGAGAGAGAGAGAGAGAGAGAGAGAGAGAGAGAGAGAGAAGGAGAAGTAGATGGAGAGAGCGAACAGCTCGGCTGGTGGAAAGAGGAACAGCTCGGCGGGAGATGCGAGGCCGGAGGATAAGAGAAGAGAGATAAAATGGTGCGAGGGAGAAAGACTGGCTAGCAGCAGCGGCAGCGGCAGTAGCGGTGGCAGCGGTGGCGGTCGGCAGCGGTAGGGTGCGGGTTGGGATGAGGAAAATGGATACAAATATAGGTATCGTTGGACGTGTGTGCACGTGATATCAGAGAGCTCGCGTTCCCTGCACGTCAGAGTAGCTGCGTGTATGTGGGTGTACTCGCGGACCACGTGTCCATGACGGGAAGCTGGCTGAGGTGGTCTGCGGTTATTTCGGTGATTGGTTTTATCGCGTTGCCAACGGTGTGCGAGAGCTCCGCTCCCGTCGCGTCGCGTCGCATCGCGTCGCGTCGGCTGAGCTTCCCAGTTGCCATTTCTGTTCGCTGCTATATACTCGCTAGCATTCGCTCCTCGCTCGCATTTCGCGTTCCCTGCCAGTCTGGCTACCTCGCTGGCGGATGTTGTTTGAGCGAGCACCGGCTGCCCATGGGTTTTCCTATCGTGCGTTGACACGCACTTGCCTACCTAACCTAGAAAGAGAAAGAGAGAGAGAGAGAGAGAGTACCTATGTGTTGCGTACAAACTCTGCTCTCGTAGGCCAAGCGAAGCCAGTTGCCAGTGCGAACTGTGGCGCTACGCCACCCGTATAGATGAATGCACGTGAATGTGCATACAAATTTGTCAAATATTGCTCGGCGAGCGTGCTGGTGCCCTTTGGAGCTCACAACTCTGGCTAGCAGCTCTACCGGGCTGGACCGCGCCGCCCTCCACCACCACCAGCAGCAGCTTCAGCGCGATACGCTCATGTTGGAATTGCGAGTCCTCCTCGTTGCTCGCTCGAAAATGGAACGCGCGCGCGCACACGCTTTTGGTCTCTTTTGCCGGTGCCGGGAGATCGTTGATGATGGCACCGTTGCCCACCCTTTTTGCACCCCCACATTGTACTTTTTCCGCCGAGCCCTGACCCCTTGCATCCCTCGCGCGACCCACTCTGCCCAACATCGACGGCCATTCTCATATCGTGCCATAATAAAGCCTCCTCCGGTGAACAGTCCAAGCCTTCATACCGTTGCTCTTGCAACGAACGTCCACACTGTACCTTCCATCGTCCTGTATGCAATAAGTGCAAGGGGGAAAAAAAAAAAATCCTGAAATCAGCCTCTGGCTAAAACCCGGTGATATGGACTTTATATCCACACCCCCCTCCTTTCACGGTTTATGAGTCACACTATGACAACTCTGATAGAATCAGAGTCGCGACCTTTTCGAGCATTATTCGAAAAGTGGAACGCCAGTGCTTCTACCCCCGTTGCGCACTGCAGCAGTGTAGATCGGTGCCAGTCATTATAGGAGAGACCGTATCTCTCTCAGCTACTACCCAGTTGTTAATCTTCAATAGTTGGTGATATTAACAAATGTAAAAATCTACCTATCTTTGTTTCCTATATCCTAGATAGAATAGGTCAAGGCGATAATTAAAGGAAGCACTGATAAATGAAACATATGAAAGTCGACGAGGATTCGGCAAGTTTGCCAAAGCGAGAGCCGCATTAGTATCAGCGTGCGGGCAACGCATTTATTAATATCATCGTAAATGTAGCCACTGATGGATTTACGAACGGCAACGGCAAAGCTCCACGATGCCGTGTGTCCTGTCGTTTACGATTCTCTCTCGCTCTCTCTCACTTGGATTGCCAGTAAGTCTGCGGGATGTGCACCACGCTGTGCGTGCAACTTTTACGTACGACCGGATCGTATGTAGTCGAAGCGGCCACGCATGGTACACACTACACACGGCCATGTGCGACTACACACAAATCTCGGCTCTCTGCAAAGAGGAGCCGCCGAACCTCCAAACGAGTGGGGGTTGAGGTGGGTAGTACCCACGTTGCACTTATACAATCACTCCCAGCGGCATGTACAAATCTACACAGAGAGAGAGAGAGAGAGAGAGAGAGACCTACGATTGCCATACGAGCGAGTGCGCAAGTCTCCATATATGCTATACGTTGCCTACCATCCTTTCCCCTCTTCGGTACTAATCGTGCAAAACGCACTACTGACGCTTCACGATAAGCCGAATTTCCCGAGGGATTCGTGAGGGATGCACTCCATTGCACTAGCTGTTCTTGCACAAAAACGCGACACCTTTTTAATTCATTCGAAATACCACTTGCACATAACTTCATTAATTTAACATGCTTTAATGTTATTTTTCACACCGAGAAACGCTTAAACCGCATTGTATCAATGGCAAGCAAGAAAAGACTACGTATATGTGAAACAGCAATCAAACAGTAATTGTCGCTGTTGATTAATTTAATGATCGAATTTCATATTAATTACGCTTTATAATACGCATTTCCACAAATCAATATGATTAAAATATTTCTGACACATTTGTATTGGTAAAGTTTGCTAAAAGATGAAATACCGTTTAACCGAATAATATCGTTTCTCTTTGAAACGTGAACGTAGTTGGAGTATATTCATAATGTGAACCAGTCTTAAGATCGCGCATTGGCGCAACTGGGTTTCCAAGCGCGCTAAGAGTAAGCCTTAGTACATCCAAGAAATCAGTACCCAAGAATCCAGATCTATCCGGCTCTAGTAAGTCGTCGCATGCTGATTCGCCTAATTGAGAACAATGAGTATTGTGTGCTCCTATTCGCCATGGTGTCTTCGGCTGCCGTTAGCTAGTAAATACAATCGTCTACTGATAAGAATCGAACACGTGACCATGCGAGGGATTTTGTGGGTTAGGAGAAACGGTGAATTTCTCGATGCGTCAAATTGCCACTTACGTTAAATCCCTCGTGTCAGATCGAAGTACATACTCGCACTCGCACTGGCACTTGCACTTGCAAAGAGGCAGTGAAACTTGGTACCTCTCTTGGGAGATATCGACGCGACGACAACTCCACGGCATTTAGTCCAGCAAGCAACACCGCACACCCAACTGCTCGTTATCCGCATGTCGCATCCAATTGCACGCCGGGTATTAATTACGTGAGACGCGCACCGCTTAATTAATCGCTGTGAGGCCGTCTTCGCTCCAATCCTAAACCCCGGATTCCAACCGATGGATGGTTAGCACGGCGTATCAAATCATTCGACATGAGGAATATCAAGGTTCTCAACTAATCATCTTGATTCACAAAGAAACAAAGAGACAGAGAAAATAAGAAAGATTTTAGTATACATGGTTTATAATAAAACGATTATTTCACCCCCAGGAAGGTGCGAGGATTTCTACGACTACGATGAGTAGCCTAGCAAGTGGGAAGTGGATACCACAGAGAGTCGAAGCAACGCAGAGAGCCGGTCGAGTGTGGGCCAGGTTACACGAGCGATGGAGATGAACCAGCCCCGGTATTAACGCCACGGAATGCACAGAGGTGGAGGCGACTTGCACACACCGAGAGTTAGCTGCGCCGGCAACGTGGCCACCATGTGTGATGGCAAGGCTGAAGTTTTCTTAGGTCGATATCCTTAAGCTCCACTGTGCCGCATGAGATTCTACAAAGAGCGACGTATCACTGATTCGTAGATACTTATAATCTAGATATTATATATGATGAACCATCCAAAGGAAGTTTAAAGTGCCAAGTTGTTTGTACTATTTTATTATGAAAGCTATATGAGAAGAGTTTCTTCAAGCCAGGGGGTCGAAAACGATTGCAATACCTATCTTCTTGTCTACCGCGAAGAAGTCAGGTTAGGTGGGGGGATGCCGCGCCGTCTGTGTAATGCAGCACTTCCAATCCATCGCGCCGGATGCGCAGACGTCGGCACTCGGCGCGCTGCTTTATAAATTACATGCGTGGAATGTGTGCACGCGAATAACGGCCGCTCTCGCTCTGCGTTAACACGGCCACCGACTCTACATATCCGGACTATCCGAAGGAAGCATCTGGTTGTATGAGTGTTATATTATGTGTAATATAAATGGGACGGGGTAACGAGGAATGCGTAATGCACGCGATAAGCGTTGGGCCCGTCTTGCTGCGGTACTAACGACCTGGCCAAGCCAGAGAGGGCAGGGCTCGCGTGTTGCGTTGCCGGTGCTACTAGGCGAAGCTAAATATGATAATTTAGCGACGAGCCGACTTTTACGAGAACAAAAACTGCCAACTCGCTTGGAGAGTAGCGGATCAGCTACGATTCGCAGGATTCCACTGACACCCTCTTTCTACGCCATAATGAGATTAGCCGTATATATATCCCCGATTCATCTTAACGGTACGGCGCACTGGCTAATGCGTTTAGTCGCCGACCACTCTTACAGCTCGTCCCGTTACGAATGGCATCGAGGCGTCGCTTCGCCGGGTCAATACCACCTTACGTGCCCCATCAGTACCTTGCGAACCAGTTTCAGCTATTTCCTACACGAATGCGCCTTCATATAACCATATATATATATATATATATATATATATATATACCTTCCGGCAGCTGTGGCCCATGTGCTCGAGAACATAAAACAATTAAGATGAAAATTTCAAGTTAGACGAGGTACAACCGTGTGAAAATCACGTATACTTCCACACTGATATAACACCATCCAAAGAAGTTATAATTCGATACATTAAATAACTAAGTGCTAATAAAGATAGAAGTTCTGGTATAATAACTACGTGTGTTTAATAACCTGGTTTGTTTTGGAAAGGCGTGCATATCGAAAGTTGAGAATCCCTAGAGGCGCGAGGCAGGGTGCAGTGGACGTGACGCGTTGAGGCCGGCGAGAGCGAGAGGATAGGCAAGGGGTTGGCCAGAAGACGCGAAGTGCAGGAAGGGAAGAGGAAGCGATAAAGAGAGGCAAGGCAAGAGGCGAGAGAGGACGTGGAGCGAAAGGTATAGCGCGGCAGCCGATGAGACTGCTTGGTCGAAGGGGGAGAGATGGGAAGGAGCGAGTAAGCAAGTGGGAAGGGATAAGAGAGAAGGGTTCGGGAGAGGTAAAGGAGGCACGATGGAAAGAGGGTAAAAGGAGGCGAAGGGAGAAACCCCCCGTAGCGCCCACACTGGACTTGGATTTTTTGTGAGGGAGAGCTGCGCGGGCGGGCGGGCGAGTGAGCGAGTGAGCAAGTAAGCAAGAGAGAGAGAGAGAGTGAGTGAACGTGCAACCAAGCAAGCAAGCGAGGAAGCAGGGCACAGAGCGTAGCATGGCAAGCGAAGGCTTGGCTCGCTAAGGCAACTGTGTGCAGGTTGTGTGCGGAGGGCGGGAAAGCATGGCGCGGGGAAAAGGCAGAGGCGTGAGAGACGAGTACTATACAACTCGACGCGTGAGAGGGACAGAGACGAGGGGCAAGTAAACGGGGAAAGTAAGAGGCGAGGTGCGGCGAGGGCGATCGTCGTCGTCGTCGTCGTCGTCGTCGGTGGCGGCGGCGACGAGGAGGAGAAGAGTCGAGCGAGCTCAGAGAGTACTGGGACGGCGACGATGGCAAAGAGGCAGGGAAGCAAGCAAGGTAACGGGGGAGGAAGAACTGGCAGGCAGGCAGGCATGCAGGAAAGCAAGCGACCAGGCTGAGCCTGGCAGGCAAGCAGGGGCTGCTCTGGGGAACGAGAGACACAGAGCGAGGATAAAAGATGCCGAGCGAGCGAGCGAGCGAGAGAGAAAGAGAGTGAGAGAGAGAAACCGGAGAAGGAGAGTTAGGGTGAAGGCAACGAGCGAGCGAAGGTGGATAGCAGGCAAGTAAGCGGCCTGGCCTGCCAAGGGGTATAGGAGGGCCGCACTAGCAAAAGGGGGGGAAGGTTGTGGCTCGACTAGTGATAGAAAGAGAAAGGGGGAGGGAGAGAGAGTAGCAGGAGCCATGGGGGTGCCAGCAAAGGGTAGGGTAGGGGACTACTGCCCAAGGCTTCAGAAACCAAGGGTGTCTAATGCCGAGTGGACTTTGTTCGCTCGCGAGATGACACACTCTGTACACACACACATACTACGTTCACATAAAGGTACCATAGCCGAGTGCTCCGACTGGAAGGTACGTATGTGTTCATATATATGTACTTAGGTATAGGTAGGTAGGATCGAGGTTGCTCGGATGGTCCGACCACCGACCACACGTATCCAGGTGCGCGTAATGTTCGGTTATCCTCGTATATGAGTGGGGTCAAGGGAGTGCGGAGGGGCAAGAAAGGGAGGACTGCTACGCGGTGGCAGAGGATAGCTGTGCACAAGTGTGTATGAATTGTACGCGCGTATCCTTGCGCGTCGATACTAGCGCAAAAGGGATCTCGTGCGCGCTAGTGTGGAAGAGGCGCGGCCGAGCGGGTGTGCGAGCCGAGCGTGTGCCGAGAGAGGACCCGGGCGGAATATCAGGTTGGCATTGGGAAAACTTGATGGTGTAGAGAGAGAGAATAAGGGCGCGTCAAGGCCGCTCCTTAACCACTATAGATCGAATTGGGATGGATTTTCGAAACGCACACGATGTCGCCTTCGCTCGTAACTGTTTTGTTCGGCTGGTTTAACGAGGGAACGATGGGAAACAATTCGTCGCCGGCGGGCGGCTTCCGAAAATGCGGGGGTGGTGCGTACCGCTGCCGGCGCGGTGGGTGGAAAGGTCTTTGTTCTCTCGCGCGATGACACACCGAGCCTCTCTCGTTGAGCGCGTATACCACCCTGTGGTTGCGATGACGTATGCATGCTTCTACCTGAGACAGTATATTATGCACATGTGTGCCGCGCTCGCTGCACGTGCGCCCGCATATTCATAGAAATAATGGAGCAGCACCGTTGTTTTCGGAGTATCATCACCGATGAGCTATTACACCGGATTCCCGTATGCTCGGAAGTGGTAAGATCTCGGCGGAGATGAAGGTCGAATGCCTCGAGTCACAAATATCTCGGAAAGATATATACTATACCTTGCGGGCACAGAGTTCGCCAACTAACATCATCCCCTACGCGGGAATCGCAATGGCCCAATCGAGCGATCGTACTTTCGCCGAAAAGTTTCCATGCCTTTTTATGACCCTCGCTACACGAGCGTCTCAAGTTTACCAGGCTCGATGGCAAACTGTTGCTTACGACTGTTAGATTTGTATTATTTATCACGCCCGAATGATAAAAGATTGATTAGGACGACCAGTCAGTGTAGAGGTATTAGAAACAATCCTGAAAGCAAAACAGGAGATTGAAAGATTTTCACTTTGTCGTTGTCAGGTTAAAACTTTTTAATTGACGGGCTAATAAGGCGATCGTCCATTTAGTAGGATTATCGAACGGCTTTTATGCTAGATTTAGTCTGAGTCTCTTGTTGCATGTTATCATGAAATATATTCTCCGTCTGCCTGCAACAACATCCGATCGAACGTGCAAAAAAATTTCACCGATGAAAATAAATCTTTAAAAGCTTGGATAGTGAGAAGCCGGAAAGGGAGAGTATCACTGTCGAGAGCGAACGAGTATATTCTGAAGCCAGGGAAAGGAAGTACTTTTATTCTTGGCTTCGACCCGTTGGAGCATTAGATGGAAAGAAGGACTTGCGAACACCCGCTTCTCAAGATGTTCAGTAATAATTTCAGTATCATTCTCGCTTGGCCAACGCTTAATGCGCGCCTGATTCAATTTCCACAAATGTTTACCTCAAAATCACTTGAGACAGCAGTGTAAACACGATTCCATGTAATTCAACAACACGATATCATTATATTATTTGTATATACATACGTATACTGTCGATGTAACGTTTTGCTTGCTCGATATATACATTAAATATTTGTAATATCCACCGACAAAGTATTAAAAAACATCAGCTGTTAGATGAGTAACAATAAATTCATTCATATTCTGCGGGAATTATAATTTCTTAGCGTTCCATCGAATATCTACTCCACAGAACGTAGTATATACAGTTAATAAATAAAAAAGATAGATATTATACATATATACTCGTTTAGTTACCATAGAATGACAAATCATAGAAAACGCAGGAATCATAAAAAACAAAACGCTTAAAATTGTAATTTCTCAAGACGACCACTCGCTTCCACTCCCTCCATTTATGATCAAAGTGCATATACATATGTGGGTTTTATTGTGAAAGAAAGGCGCGTACAAGAAGCGGCGGCATCTCGCCGCCCCAGCAGTGTCACCTATGTACTGGTGATCCCCATGTAACTTATACAGCGCGCACAGGCACAGCAGTGGCATTGCGCGTCGCGCGTAATGACATCGCCGGTAGCACACGCTATCGTCGTTGCAAAGCATGTACGAGAGTGCGAGAGAGAGAGAGAGAGAGAGAGAGAGAGAGAGAGAGAGAGAGAGAGAACGGGGCCCGACAAGGAGATAAACCAGGACGAAGATAGAGTACACATCGAGTGCGACACACACACACACCTATCGCGACGAGTGGCCATGCACACATATCAGTTAAATTCGTACGCATATTTACGCGACTATGAGTATACGCCCGCCGCGCGTACATGTTATTTTTATGTGGACGCGTGGATAGATTTGTTGGCGCATGTAAAACCAGGTAGAATTTTGCTTGGGCATCAGCGGAGTAGTAAACATGCACATACCGTGCAAAGTGCGGGCCTAATACACCGGTGGAAGCCCCTTTGGACGACGAGTACTGGCACCCTTCGTCCCTTCGTCCCTTCGTCCAGTGCCCCTGTCCCCTTTTACCCGGGACCAATCCCCCCCCCCTTCCTCGACCCCTTCTTCTTCTCTCACTATCGCTCTCCACCGACGTACTTACTCTTGGCAAGGGTGCCCCTTTCCACCGAAAGCCCTCTGGATGCCCGACTACGGCCCCTTACGCCCCTTTCAATCTCCCCCCACCCCACCCCCCGCCCCTTTCAACGTGAGATGCCCGTCCAACGCGGCCCCCCGTTCGTTCTTCTGACAGTGACAGACTCTATCTTGCTACCTCCACCACCACCTCCGCCACCGCCGCCGTCACCGTGGCGGGAAGGTGGGTTCGAGGGTCGAGGGGCCTCAGTCGAGGGCGCTGTGACAGGAGAGACGGAATCCGCCGGCCAGCTGGAGAAAGAGAGACGGTGCGACAGAAGGAGAGAGAGAGAGAGAGAGAGAGAGAGAGAGAGAGAGAGAGAGAGAGAGAGAGAGAGAGAGAGAGAGAGAGAGAGAGAGAGGGAGAATCGAGGCATATGAGAGAATCTAGGAGAGAAGGAGATAGGAAGGTGGTGGAGGATGCCAGTTGCGAGAGTGAGAGAGAGAGAGAGAGAGTGCGAGAGGGAAGGAAGGAGGGATGGAGCGTGAGGGGGTTGACGCGGTCGAGGTGGGCCGCTGTAGGGCGAGAGAGCGGTGCTGCTCGCCGAACGAAGGGTGCGGCACGAGGTGGCCGCAAGAGCTCGACGGCGAGGGAGAGAGAGAGAGAGAGGGAGAGAGAGACGACGTGATGGAAGCCGCACCGGTGACAGGGCGAGAAAGAGAATGAGCCGGGTACACGTGAAAGAGAGAGAGAGAGAGAGTGAGAGTACGAGCGTCGGTCGAGGGAGCGAGGGAGTGAGAATGGATCGTGGGGTACGGAGAGAGTGTAGCGAGGGGCAGAGGGAGCGTAGGGTACGGGTGAAACGTGGAGCGAGGTTGGCCAGGTTGGGGTGAGGCTGTGGGACGAGCGGGGGAGTAGTGGAGCCGGTAGCGGAGAATGGGGAGCGGCGCGGAGGCGGTGGCGGCAACGGCGGCGGCGGCGGCAGCGGCGGCGGCGGCGAGCAGCAAACTAGCGGGAAAGGGTGCGGAGTGCGAGGGGCGGGGGTCGTCGTCGTCGTCGCGTCGCCAGTCGTCAGTTCGCCGTGAGCGCTCGTGATGCGAGGACGTTCTGTGATACTGTCCATGAGCCTGGCGCTCTACTAACTTCTCGCAGTAAGACAGGGAACGACGTGCAACACACACCACACGCGATCGTGTTCCCACATTGCTGTTTCCAGCATACTCGTCCGATTAGCTGAGTTGAGAAACCAAAGGAAAGATTTAACTGCTCCTTGTGCCTTTCGCTCGAGAGAAAAGCGCGGGCGGCGTGCGCGGACACGCGACCTGCACGAGGATTGCCTTTTAAACGGCGGCGTGCGACTGCCAATTGTTTACTCCTTCATCAGCGACACCACTGACTTGGAAAAGGTGAACGAAAGGATAAGGATATTTGGTTTGGTGATTCGGATCGGCAGGATTATCGTTGAAGTGATAGCCGGGTGTGACTACTACTACTTGCCTGTCCATTGCGATTGAGAGCGGTGACGACGATCGACCAGCTGATCGCGCATAGTGGCTCGTGTCACGCCGTCTCAATGGACCTTACGCACTACTCTCCTGCCTGCCAAATCGAGAGCGCCAAATACATACGAGTGACGAGTGACAGGCGACCGATATCGTGCGTCTCTCTACTATCGAACTACCTTTAATTCCAAGCCGCATTGACAGCGCGCGGCCAACCACTCGTCAGAGAGGAGAAACGTGTCGGGAAATCTTGGTGACTTGGGTGACAGGCAGTGCGTCACTGTCTGTTGTTGTGCCGATTCTTCGCACTTCAAATTCAGGCCGTGCCAAACAAGGAAGGAACATCATCCGCGCTATATAGGCTTTTCGAACTTTAACTTGTCAAGTGTTGCGCCGAGGCCTCAACTTACAAGACGCATGTTGAATAATTAGGACAGCACGACACGAGGTGGAAGAAGTGGAAAGGCGACAGCAGGCGGCTTTATCTGCGACGCTTTTGTTTTGTGTCGCGCGAACATCGGCATCGTCGGTGCTTTCGGAGGGCGCGAGTAGTGCGCCAGCCATCGAGCCAACCAACCAGCCAGCAGGGAGGGAAAACCCGGTGAGATAGCATAGAGAAGGACAGAAGAGGAAGGGAAGTCACGGGTGAAGAGGAGACGGAGAAAGAGGACCGGGGAATAGAGGAGTGTGTACCCAAGGTACATACTTTCCGTTGCACGAGGAGGAAGAGAGAGCACGCCGGGACTGAATATGTCCGCCAAGCGAAAGGCCACTGCCATCATGCAGCACCACAAGGTGAGTCGACGATTGCCACTGTATCACCACGTGATCGCCGCACTTTTTTTCCTCGCCCCTCTCACTCTCTTCCTCTCTCTCTCTCTCTCTCTCTCTCTCTCTCTCGCCCTGTCTCTCTCGCCCTGTCTCATGCGCTCCGTCCTGCGCGCTCGCGATTCCGTAAATCCCTACTGCTGGATCGCCGCTCGATTCGATCAACTCTCTCTTCCCAGTAGGAGAAGGCTCCACTCGTCTCTCCGGCGTGTTAGAGATCAATCCAACGATGCCACCAAGTTGAGGTTCAAGGTTACGCTTTATTTGCCACCGGCGGCGAAAGCCGCCTCTTGCTTTGTAATTTACTCTACGTATTAGTACACGTAAGGCAATAAAGGGGACTCACTTTGAACTCGCATGATTACGAAACCCCTGGCAAGTGAGCGCATTGTTCGTACACGCTGGTGCTGCCGGGAAAACTAGTCGAAAAAGCAGTTCGTTATACGAAATCCGTAATACGCACTCAAAAATTAGATTGCGACTAGTACGCTTGCTCTCACAGAGTATACGCGAGTTTCCAGCGCGACTGGTTGGCAGTGTTGCTGCAATATGGGACCCCTCTTCTGAAATTTATTATTCTGCTGCGCATCAAGTTTTTTTGTGCCGCGGCAATGGAGGGTCGGCTGCTCCCCGAAAGTTTTAATTGAAAGAGTTACATAAATTTCGTTGCCGTTACGGCAGCGGCGACAATGCGCAGTTGGATCGGCAAAGTTATCTGATGGATCACGATGCTCCGCCTGTCTGGGGAGTCAGGTTAATCCAACTGCTCGCTCATTGACTTATGAACCTTCGGATATATCCGCATTATCGGTTCTTGCTTTATTTTACTTCATTACCGAGATATAGTCATACACCAACGTAGTATCGGTGAATTTTCTTAACTCTCGCAATACCAACCTATTGTTGCCTTCGTATTCGAAATTGTGCCGAAAAATCGAAGATGTTCGAGTGGACATTCGCATGGGCACAATGGGTGGTTCTCTCATCCTTAGAGAAAAATTATGACAAAACAAATCTCTGATGTTCCGTTGCGGTATTCGTGTGACGCTAGCAATCATAGCACGATTCGCCGATGACGGTCTCGCGTGTTTATCGCGTCGCTTTTTCTCTTGGCCGGTCGTGGCAGGCTTGAGATTAGACCGGCATATCAGCGCGAAAGATAATCCTCGGATCGCGTTTCCAAGCAGCGGCGGCTTCATTCGATCGAGAGCACGTGCTCCCTCGATAGAGCGGGGAGCAGTCCTTCCCGGCGACTGCTACGAGACACATTGCTTTTCGTGCCACTGCCTTTAATTAACGGGTGCGGGCGCTCGCGCGCGTTCGGGCCATAATTGTCACGGTAACGGGTTCGTCGCGGCCACAGAGAATAGAGCACCGATCTTCACTATGTGTGCCTGCCTGCACTTCTCACGATCCCTCTTACCCACACGCTTATTGCCCTTCACTCTCATTGTTATTCGCCGATTTGTCTGAAGCTGCTCATTGACGAGCTCGCACTCCACTCTCGCACCTGCTATCCCACCAGTAAGGGGTTGCCGCTGCCGCTGCCAACCGGGTTTCAGTCTCCCTCTTGTTCGCACAAGTGTATCATTCGTCCGTATCTATGTGATGCAGCGACGACGTTAATGAAAGAGCTACACTCTCCTCCTCCCTATCACTCTACACCGGGAAAAGTCAATCGTTATTCCACTCTGTTTTCCTGCTTCATGCTCACCAAACGGTGATTCCCGCGGGCCGACAGATTGACGTGTAAGCGGTGCGCGGTGCAGATCGGATGTTAAAAAGAACACGTCTAAAGAAGGATAGATGGCGAGAGTAGGAGGGGCGTGGTGGGGGAACAAACAGTAAATACCGGTGGCTGGTTCAGCCGGCGGCGTCGCATTAGTTAGATCGATCCGATCAGAATCGAACCGCGAAAGTCAAGTTAGAGTTGAGGCAGGTTCGGGCCCTCTGCGTCCGTCCTCCTCGCTCGCAGCTCATTCCTCTCCGTTGGTTCGCTCGATCATTCCTTCTCCTTCTTCCCCTTGTTCGAATAACGAGCCCGTCTCGCTCCGCTGCCTCTCTGCCTCCTTCCTCTTGTTCGCGGTCGATAGCCCCTCTTTGTCGAGCTCACTTGCTCCTCTCGCTCTTTTGCGGTCCAACAGGTTATATTTTTCCAGCGGTAGCGAGATGCCACACCGCCACCCCTCGTACCGCCGCCTACCCTTCCCCTTTCCTCCTCACCCTGGACCCCGTCTTCATCCACTCTGTCCCCTTTATTTCTCCTCTTTCTCTCTCTTTCTCTCTCTTTCTCTGGCGCACTCACTCTATCCGAACCCTGCGCGAGCTTAGCTTCCCTTTTCCACACTGTAACGTCACTCATCCGTTCGTTCTCTCGAAGCCCCCTTGGAAAAGGGCTTCTCGCTCGCTCCTTCAACCACCACCGGCTACGTTTTCACCATGACGGTCCATCCTTCTTCCCATGCAGGCAAGCCGCCGCCGCCACCGCCGCCGCCGCCCCACCCCTGTCGCTTCGCTTGAAACTTTTCTCCCTCGCGCCCAGTAAATTCGTATTATGGAATTCCAACACTTTTCCACTATAGTTTGTCGCACTTCTAGTTCCTAACGGAGCGGAGCGCTGAGTGACATTGATCTTTGATTGAAGCCGGGTAAGAATGAGATTGTGACGGTCTGACTCGCACTGCTCTTTGGTTATCTCTGGAACAGGACTCCGTGGATGTAGAGAAAGTCTCTGATCCGTTTGTCCAATATATGAAGATTTAAATTCTACTTTCCTCCAGTAAGGAGAAATGGCAATGTGATTAATAAGTTGCTTTGGAGATTATTCAAAGCGCTCGCAAACACTGATCGGCCTGAGCAGGATTACCCGGGAATGTACGGTGCACTTACGCTGATTAAGAAAAGGGACTACGCTTTTAAAGTATTAATATCGTGTTCCGTAGATCCCAACGTTCATCCGGTCCCGACGGGCCTCTAATTCACAGGTGAGGCGTCGCTCGCGTTTTTCCAGATGCACGATCGTGCCAGGTTTTCGGTGTCGAGAGTATAATTATTTATTTCATTCGCTAGCCGAAACTGATAATACTCGAAATCGTGACAAGTGTGAATACAGCTTTCAATCGACAGGATAATACTTCAAATAATTTGTTTCAATGATACACTCGGAAGCATTTTACCACGTCTCCTTCGAACTTCATTGACAGTCGCAATTCCTTTTCGCGTGCCCATTCATTCCCATTATCGGGTGTGGCGTGTAAAAACGTTCTAAATACATAAAAGATAAGGAGGAGAGAGGTGGGGTGTTCTCGAAAGATGAATTACCGTCGAAGCGCCAGCGAAAAATGAATGGGCGCCCGTGTAAAAATGGTAGTCCACGAGCGCCAAGCGCGAGGAAGAAAGACAAATGATCCTGGTCCACTTCTAACGCCACGGACGCCGCCGCGCCGTCCCTCGCGCCCTAACAAAGGTTTATCCCATAGAGGGGAAAAAGATAAAAGAGAATTGTTCAAATACTCGGGCACAAGTCGAACGATATATGCACGTACAATGCTATCATCCTATGTACTTCCGGGTTGCCCTATTTTTATACTGGCCTTATCTGCTTTTTGCACTTCGCCTCCGGCAAACCACTAGAAAGAGTGCGATCATCAAAGATAACTTGTATCAGGAAAGATTGACATGTGTCTTGAGAATCATACGGATTCCTTGTTGATACGTAAAGGCAAAGTAAGTGCTTTCAACGTATTCATCCGCAGAGAAATGAAATGTATGTCAGTGTGTATGTGTGAGAATGAGAAAGGAGCGAAGATACGATAGAATCCCGGATAGTCTCGGAACGCTAATGAATTGTGCGTTTCTCCGCTTTTAAAGGATTAAATTAAGAGAACCCGAGAAATCAGTCTCACCACCTGAACCAGTACGACCCATGAAACAAGCGAGCTATCGAAGCGCTTATTCGACCGCCAGGGGAGATATTTCTACCCACAATGTATTTGAGGAGAATTCAGTGAATATCACAATATTTACCACTGCTTGGTCATACCATCCTTTCAAAGTAGCGCGCTGCCTTTGTTCTCTTAATTAAAGGCCAAGAGAGAGGATATACGGGAAGAGAGAGAGAGAGAGAGAGAGAGAGAGAGAGAGAGAGAGAGAGAGAGAGAGAGAGAGAGAGAGAGAGAGAGAGAGAGAGAGAGAGAGAGAGAGAGAGAGAGAAAGAATGAGCGACGGTTGCGGAGAGCGTCGCCAGCTTAATCGCCGCCCGCACTCGATGGGTATCGGCATATTCTCCCCGGCAAATACGTTATTAAATTACTCCCCGGTCTACCGAAGGCACACACCTCCTCCCTCAAGCGAGCACGAAGATCGAAATCTGTTTTATCGTCCGCCCTATCTCCCCGCTTCGTTCAGGCAATTAACTCGCCTGCATTACTTACACCTGCTCGCCGAGACCTCGAGGGCTCACGCCGCACACACACAGATTAACGGTGTGAGTTGTATTTCGAACGTATGTGTGTGCATCGCGAAATCAACGATATTTTTAGCAGCTTGGTGCGCGCATGCACACTGCACTTCTGTCGATGTAGAATTCTTGAACGACACTTGGAATTGGAAAAAGGCGGATAGCTGGCCATCCAATTGGATATAGAGGAAAGAATTTTAGGCGAAGGGTGCGGGCCATCCCTTATATTCTTCCCGAAGTAAGGGCTAGTATAGATTTCCCATAAGATCTGGTACGGTGTGCGAGGAACCGACAATAAGGGCTGGTCTGTGCTCGTCAGCTATATTCACTGTAAGAGTTTGCCAGGGTGGTACAAACCGAATGGCCGACAAGATTACCATCCCTTCTAGTAACTTGTTTCCATTTATCATTCAATCTCTACTATCCAATCCCCTCCTTTTTCCGGTTCTAGTTGAGCACTATACTTGTATTATACCAGTATATGTCTATTCGAATCTCTCCTAAAAGTTCCACTAATATGGCATGCGAAAGAGGCTTTGTACAGTGTTGTTATTTCATGCCATTATCTCGTGAAAGAACGTGAATCATGGATTCGTGTATATTCTCGTGTGCGCATCTCCTTTTTGAGGATTTTCAAGCCCCAACTTTTCTAGCCAATTATCAGAGAGTTGAACAAGTGAGGTTTATTCATAAGTGTAATCCGATCTGATTCAGTAATAATATTCAGCCAGTGGAATATGTAAATTGGGAATGCAGGGTGTACGATCTCTTGTCTCTTATCTTCTTGTTCTCTTACGAGTGAAGAAAAACAGTAAAGGTTGTATACATATGTATAGTGTACTCTATTTCCAAGGCGTTACCCCAAACCAAGTAGTTGGTATACCGAAAGTACTCTCTCCTGTAATGCACTCCGGGTGGAACCCCACGCCTTCCCATCTTTCTTCCATGACTGAGCCATGAACAGCGGTGCCTCACGTTCCACGCTTGAGTTTACCTTTTATGTACACCGGTAACTTACTTTCTCATATGTACCAAGACGCAGACCCTATGTAAAAAGTGTCCAATCGCGGTGGAGACTGAGATACGAGAACTTGCGAGATCAAGTCGATTTAACATGCTTTGCGCACTCGTGTCATGACCGAGTGCAATATCCCCTACGATTCTTCTGTGCTGCTTTGTACGCCAAGATAATAATCGCAAGAGCAAAATATATCGTTTCGTTACGAATCGATTAATCATGATCTTTTTCGTAGTAATTTTACTTGCGTCTTCTCAATGCATACTTTAATATTCACCGTCCTCCGTCGCGTAGGGGACGCGCTCTCAGCAGATAACCTTCCGTCAAGCTATTTTTCTGGGAAGCATCGATTAAGCCTCTCTCATCGTTGATGCTACCAATGTCTGTGTGTGTGTGTGTGTGTGTGTGTGGCGGGCGTGCGATATCAGGGATCGTCGTTCGACTCGGTGTGAACGAGTGCGCACCTATCTACCTCACCTCGTCATTCTCCGTGTGGCCGCGTTGAGTAGCTCGGACCGAGAGCGCAATCGTTCCGGCTTGGTGGTGGATGTGTGTGCTGAACGAAGGACACACGGAGCCTTCGAATTGTCGGGAGTGCGGCCGGGGAATCAGAGAGAATCGCGTGGGGACTGCGGCTCGAATCGGAGGAAATGGAATTTCCTACCAAGTCGTCGCCAGCCTGGGTAGCCCGATGACGGGCTTATCGACGCAGCCGCCCGCTTGCTCGACCACTGCATCGTATACCAAGCCAACTCCCGACACACACGCACATTCTACTAGTATGCGTGTACAGTAGGCGTGTGTGATAGCTGGCTGATGTTTGTTGCTAGCTAGCTGTCCGGCTGATTCAGGGAGCCATCCGTGTCAAGGTACACCACATCGACGTTCCACGTCCACATGCGGTGTATAACCATGTGTATTCTTTTTCCCGAATGGTGCATGCATACGCATATTACCTCTTGCAACCTCTGTGTGTGTGTGTGTCTGTGTGTGTGTGTCTCACATATGCATCGATGTCCAATAGTCGTATAGATGCGTGTCCCTCGATGATCACTCTTGGGAGAGAAACTTTGATTTCAGCCAAGCTAAGGAAAACTAGAGTGATAGAGAGGAAATCAGGTTCATACGATCGTATGCTTTTTTCTTGGCAACATGGGAATCCTGATGCTATTGGTAGACTGGTCAGGGTTTCATTTCTCCAACTGATTCCCAACAGATTCGAAACATACTTTCGACAAGGCTTTGCATTCTATGTTTTCTTTTTCACGCATTATTGTTCAGCGTATCCATATTTTTTGCTGGTCGCCGGCGCAATGACAACATATAGTTTTAGCATTTTGAGATTAGGGATGCGTTGTCAAACGCTTATCACAACACGTATTTATGTAACGGATATCAATCATTGGATTGACAGGATACAATGCACACATAAAGTCTGTACGATGGATGAAGAGTGTTCGGACTAGTGACCGTCAATCACGAACACTTGAACTGTTATAACGCCAGGGTATTTTTTTTTTTTTTTTTTTTTATTATTGTGACGCAGAGGCTTGTGGGTCAGCGGAATGCGGTCCGTGGATTCAATGACATGGTACGACACCGGCGACATTGTGAAGTAATATCTCGGCCGCTGATCCTTGCTCATAATTTCAGTCACGCACTCGAGGAGATAATTAAAGCGGCCGCGAAGCGGCGATTTAAAAGCAATTACGTCATTAGACAGATCGAGCAACCCTTTACCACCGAGCAAGACTATACTGCAAACTCTGATTACGGCTGTCCAGACTCATTTACACACTTTCTGTACTTTCCTGAGATTCTTAAGTTTAATGTCACACATTAAACGATCCCCCACTGTCATCTTAATGACTGTCTACCAAGTATATATTTCGGATTAACGGAATATTGGCCTCACTTAAGGCGAGAAATTCAAGATAACAGAATTATCATGACCAGGAAGAGGTTCCAGAAGCTAGTTCATGAAGTTACTGCCCTCTTGTCTCGGAAATGTCAACTCTCCCACGACACTGTTTGTAATCCCTAGCACTGAAACTACCTAAAGACTACTGCCAAATACTCCAGCTAGTACCTGAAGCGTGAAACTGTCGGATCTGCGACGTACCTCTGCCAAGATTCTACCTGGAACAATACCTGCCTGACTTTGGACAGGATATTAAGCTCTCACGTGCTATTCAAGCATGGAAACTACAAGAGATAATAGATCTACTACCAACAGATACCCTCTTTCAATAACCTCGAAGAAAGCATTGGTCACTTAAGATTGAACTGTTTCATATTTCCGGTTGAGTTTGACAAAACAAATTTCAGTGACCTTACCATTCTGGCTAATGGGAAAATATGTATTCAAGGGACAAGGAATGAGTCATGCGATTATCGCAAGTAAGGATACAAATGTTTTAAAAGGATAGAATACCAGCAGGCGTAGCAAGCAATCGATTTGACAGACAGATCATGCGTGTAAGAGAAGGAGAAGTTCGCTTTGGTTCAATTAGTGAATACGCGAGACTCGCATCTCCCTTTCTCTCAATCTGTTTTATGCCGCGTACCTCGATACGGTGAGCTGTCAGTCAAGGAAGCTGTGGGATACGAACGAGCTGTGAAAGTTTTACTCGCGATCACCGGTGCAGCATCAATTAGCACCGGCGAGATTCGATTATCGTCTGGCAAGCCCGTTGCTCACCCGGACCTGGGCCAAGTGAAGGGCTCTTGAGGCGCGTCGCATCGCAAGATAATTCCGACTAATCGGCGCGGTAGTAAGCGTTCTCTCTCCCTTTATATCATCCTCTCCTAAGAACATGGATTAAGGACGACAGAGTCGATCCAAAGATAGATATCTCCAAGTAAAAGAGACTCCTTGTAACTTGCACCACCCTTCCATCTTCTTCCCAGGTTGCAGAAGGAAGATGTGCCATTTTATACTTTCCCTCTATTTCGCGCACTTGTCGTAACGGGACGTGTAATGAAATTAGCTGCTAAAAATATCCGGAACAAATAGAAAGGATCTCTCGCCCGACCGGATTCCCCGATTACACCGAAAAGCGACGATCGTCTGAATCGAGGCCGGATGCGACGCTTCGCTGGTAATTATACCCGAGCCCCCTGGATTTTCATTATTCATGCGCGCAGGCTACACCGGTAAGCCTCGAGGTTCCTCCTCTCTTCCACTACCACCACCTTTCTGCCTCGACTAGAGAGAGCATAGGCCGACCGACGGGACAGACAGCAGCCCACCCAGCATATCGCCAATGAACAACTGTCTGTAGGGGATTACTTGCACGTGGAGTAGTGATTTTTTAATGCGACTGAGTATCGTGAATAAACAAGACAAGGAGTAATAAATACTTGTTACTTTCGTTGTATCATATTTTCAAGTCATTTGTCTATTTTTATTAACAAAGTCTTGGTAATACTAATATGAAAATGGTGTCGATACACAAATTTATATTCGCCGCGTTATCAAAGTTCGATTATATTTATTTATATAATGTTGTATTATATGATTACTAGAGAGCATAGGCCGACCGACGGGACAGACAGCAGCCCACCCAGCATATTGCCAATGAACAACTGTCTGTAGGGGATTACTTGCACGTGGAGTAGTGATTTTTTAATGCGATTGGGTATCGTGAACAAACAAGACAAGGAGTAATAAATACTTGTTACTTTCATTGTATCATATTTTCAAGTCACTTGTCTATTTTTATTAACAAAGTCTTGGTAATACTAATATGAAAATGGTGTCGATACACAAATCTATATTCTTCGCGTTATGAGAGTTCGATTATATTTATTATCAAATCAGTCATGGCTCTCACAGTGAGATCAGTTTTCCGAGACGGCCGATGGCCGTTCGATTTGTTTCGCGAGAGAGAAAGAATTGGAAATATCTATTGTCTGCGGTGACGACAGTGCTTTCTCTCTCTCACACACACATACATACACGGGTGGTAGATAGTTGCATGCCGCTCGGTACGAACGAGACACATACGCATACATATGTGTATATCAGCATATAGGCTAGCATATACCTGTCCGATTTCCACGAGGGAGCAGCGCACACAAGGGGTCGCCTGTGGCAGGCTACATTGGGGGTTGCGGTGTCAATAATACATTGAGCGGTGCTCTCGCGTATATAGGTGAGCCCGTACGGCGCGCGCTCTAGCGGCAACTCGACAGCCGCTCGAATCCAAACAAACCCAGCCGTTAATTGCGAAATTAGAACAGGCCGCTGAGTGTTTTGCGCCACGTGTGTTGTGTGTCGGCTCGCCATCGATACGACAATATTTATGTAATGTCTCCGTGCCAGAGAAGCTTATACCCAGAGATGCATAAATGTTTCAGTCTAATATTAATCGTACATCTTCGAGCTTCGCCAACCAACGATCAGGACAAAACCAGGACTCGGATCGAGTCAGGGTGGACCATAAATCCGAAAAGATTCGTTCGTCGAATTTCAGGCAACGAGAATAACTCGGACGGGTTGGAAGGGCCGAGGTATTTCGTTAGTAGCCGAGGGAAATTTTTAACGCGATTTTGCCAGTCGTAACAAGGCCTGGATGGAAAGGAAGGGCATGGTAGGGGAGAGGGTTGTGCAAGGGAAGGACGTAGCGACATTATTATTTTATTCGCTGAACTTTACTCATTTCCCCGCTCGCTGGCATCGTGGCCTCTCTCAGTGTCCGCCGCTCTGTCTGCTTGCCTCTCTCTCTCTCTCTCTCTCTCTCTCTCTCTCCTCGCTCTAGAGCCTCACTCGCATCTCCTCTCTCGTTGGCCGATGGTACACCACTCTTCCCACAGCCGAGCGCGCGCGCGTGTGCTTGTGCGCCTGTATGTACTCACGTACGCCCATCTAGCCGCGCCTGCGGTACATATATTAGCACGCGTTCGCAGATAGCCACTGTGCGTATATGTGTGGGTGTGCAATCGTGGTTGAACTGAGAGAGTGAGAGAGTGAGAGAGAGAGAGAGAGAGAGGAGCATAGCCGACGAACACGGCGGTCGCACTGGTACGTGACGATACACACAGAAGCACGCGCGGCACCTACGTGATATATGTCTGGCTGTACGTGGCGGCTGAGTGGAGTTGTGGTGGACGGGTGGGTGGCTATGTGGGCGGGTGGACGATAGTTTATTCAGCGGATTATTGACGGGTGGTGTGCTCGGGTCCTACATGCCGTACGGTGCACTCAAAATAGCCCCCGGTCAACCCCTGACGCTGGCATTTGAAATATCGACCTTTTCGAATTTGTCCAGGAAACTCGGTACCAGCATTTCAGAGTGGGACGCTCGTCCGGATGGAACCCCTTCTTGATCCTTATAATAAGAGCATCCTGAATCCTCAACCATTCGCCCGCTTTCTTCATAATATTCTACTTATAAAATCAATGTGGAAATTACCGATAATTAATTGGTTGTATTCATGATAATTGTAGTCAAGGAGTTCTTTAATTCAAGCTGTATATTAATGACGAAATTATAAAAAAATGTTTTCCAGTATCTGTCTAGGCACGAAGTCCGAGAATGAGGTGAGAGTGGATGAATTATGATTCGTTGTTTTTAAGAATTCGACGGATTCGAACAAGTATGGCGACCTAGGTTACATTATCTCATTGATTAGTCAGGGGTGGTATCAATGTTTGGGTCATGTATTTTCGACCAGCGTGTATCTTTGTATTAACACTGTGCGACACACCTTCAATCATTCTCTTCGAATTGAAGTTTTAATTAGACAGATCAATGCTCCTTTTTATCGGAATATAACGAAATCGTAAAGTCTCCGAATCTTTCACTTACCAAAGAGGTTGCGCACTTCGAAATGGTTGGATGGATGTGTGTACCGATCGAATCCAAGAGAATTTTATTACGAAGCAACGGCTCGACTACCTTGCACGTAGCGCGAACCACAGTGTCCTGTTACAGATACGCTGCCGTCTTCCGTTTTTCAAAGTCTCTCGCTCTTTCTCACTCAAGCGGTCTCTCTCTCTCTCTCTCTCTCGCGCGCGCGCGCGCGCGCACGTGTATCTCCACATACATGGCTGATATCTCACATTATCAAGGTGAGCCAACCGCGCCGACAGAACGGAGAGAAAAAGAGCCGGCGCACTTTTTTCATCCGGTTAGCAAGTGAGGCAGCCAAGCTGCCGCATTGTGCCTGGCATCTATGTATTAGTACTATGCATGTACAAAGAAAAGAGGAGCCAACGTAATTCTGGTGTGTGTACCGGGCACAAAGCTTAAGGCTGGTCGAAGTGCGCCAGCATATACGTAGAGTCTCACGTGTGGTCGACTTCACAGGGTTAGCTGTATGGGTCCGAGTAATTGCCCGGCGCGTCGGCTTCCACCGACCACTTCCGGTTCACGTATCCGTTCCTGCGAGGTACCTTCTTCCTTAACTCCAAGTGACTTCTCCTTCTGTGTAAATGCGTGTCATGTTAAACAGAAGTTGTAGTTAATGTGAAGATTTGATTTATCTAGATTGTCTTTCCAATACTAACAAATACTGTACTAAGGTCTCATGGATATCAAGAGGGCGGTTTCGAAATCCGTGCACTCGGTTATCTATACATGTGCGCATCTCAGCGATGCACCTTCGATACCACTTCCCGTAATACGTATATATGCATTACATTAGTAGGAGAGTGACAGGCAAGTGTGTGTTGGTACATATCCGATAGGAGATTGATGCGCGCAATATGCCGCCGAGCATAGAGGTTATCGTGACAAGAGGGGGGGGGGGGGGGAATGTGCGGGGATTGGATTCGCGGTAAAGTTAGGTTTTTGCGACTCTCGGAACGATGCTTGCTTCTTCTCGATACTGGCTAATACTGGAAGGTAGCAATGGAAAAGCTAAGAGACATCGTCGACGAAGTCTCTGACCGAATTATGCAAATTTAACAAAGTCCAGGGTGGATTGTACAACCGATGGGAAGGTGTGAGTCACTTTCGCATAGCCTCTGCTGGAATACTGTGTATCCGAAAGCCGGCCGAAGAGAAGCCGAGAGAGAGAGAGAGAGAGAGAGAGAGAGAGAGAGAGAGAGAGAGAGAGAGAGAGAGAGAGAGAGAGAGAGAGAGAGAGAGAGAGAGACGGATAACCACATGGAAGCCTAGTTTCACGCGAATCGATGGCTAATGGCCTCCCCGCTGTAATTAATGCAACAAGTTGATACCTAACACTTATCTACTAGTACGTGTTACCACCGCTTTAACGGTTAACCCAGAGCGAGTTTCGGTACGGAGTCGCGTGTATACGAGGAAGAAGAGCATCGACAATCGAGGGTGCGAACCCCTCGCCGCACCGCTACTATTAGCTATACATCAATCTGTTTTACGATCCCCCATAACAGAAACTGGACACTTTTTAGGAGTTCGCCAAGCGCCGATCTGTCGACAATTCCAGCCGCAGAAAATACTAAATATTTCCCTTCATCAGTTCCATCATAAATTATTTATCCAGCCAGTCAGGATAGTTTAATGTGGGGAAAGGGTGAGAAGGTTCAATGCACGGGATAAAAATAGGTTTGTGTTGCGTTATTCCATTCGATTGTTTTACTTCATACAAAACCAAGTTGACTGCTGGTGCATTAATTATTTAACTACTCCCATTGACTATTACGTTAATAGTTAATATGTATATAATTTGTATGAGAACTGGGGTGGGTTTGTCGATCAGTGGTTATATCCGGACACGGACAAATATCGAGATTCGCCGGTGTTGTCCGCAGTCGGGGTGGCGGTTCATCAAATTGGTCTCTTTTTTGTTCCGGCGTGTGGAACGTCGGCTCCTGCTGCGAGACGAGCGACGCGCTTCTACTGGTCCGGTGGTGGTGCAGCGTGCTTTTCGCTCTTCCACTCGCGCGCCGCGCCGGTGGATCGTCGAGCGAGAAATAAAGGATGTTCGCAAGCCTCGGGGAATTTATACGGCAGGCAACGCGAAACAAATGTGTTTCGTAGAGCTGCTGACTGAACCCGAGTGAACGTGCTGGTGTGGATGTGTTAACGTATGTCCGGCCTCTTCTTTCATTTTTCATTAGGCGGGATTGGGAAATATTCGACGGTATTCCCGATGAATTCTTCTCGCAACTGTAAAATCGGATCTTCCGGTATAGTTATTAGTTACACTTCCTACTATAAGTGAGGTATCACTCATGGCAGCGACGTTATTAGGTCATTTTTAAAAAAAGGATCATCTTTTCCGATAATAGTTATAGAATAATTTAATTACCTTTTGTTCTTTAAATACCTTTATTTCTGCTGCATATCTTAATACTAAAACGATAGCCATCGGTGTGGTTAAAAGTGAAAAACCTCTGAAAGGCTACTGGTTACTGTTATAAGTAATTAAATGTTATACCTTGTATATAAAACTCTAATTTCTTCGGCATACTTCCATTTCTCATTTTGAAGCCTAATGACCTATTTTCCCTGAATGTACCAGATGTGAGATTTCTGCCTGTCCTGAGGAATCTTCTCTAATTAGTTCTTGTAAAAGCATATAACTTCCAACAGTATTTATCTCTCCATAGCTATATTTATTCTCATTTAGAAAAAGTTGCTTTCCTCGCCCAACGTCAAGTATATTGAGTTAATAATATTACGAATTCGTGGAAACTAGAAAAGCCCAGATGCTACTGGCAAGCATTTTCTACATAGAACTTCATATACCGTCAAAGTTCCAGTGCTCCTAATTACATAACGAGACTATAATTCGGGAGGGATGAGCGTGGAAGGAACCCTTTTATCGCGTCACTCGGCCGTAAAGAGGTTCCCCGTATTATAGAAGGCTAACCCCAGATTTGGCAGGTCTGGTAGCCGGGACTACGACCATTGGGAGTATAAAAGACGAGAATATCCAGGAGCAGCACCCAGCAGGTCCACCCCTTCAAATTCGTACGCTATACCGACACACAATTAGGGAGTCTTACACCCACGGGTAACCCTGCCAATTCTTGAGAACCTTCGCCTGGGTATTAAATGCAAACTCTCTCTCTCTCTCTCTCTCTCTCTCACTCTCACTCCACGGTGGCTTATACAGGAAAGAAAAAGCGAGGAGTGGGGGGCGTTAAGCCTGGAAGACCCCTGAGCCGAGAAAGGGTAGACGAAATAGAAGGACAGAGTCCAAGAGAACGAGATCGAGGGAATGAAAGAGAAGATTAAAAGGGGTGGGGAGGGGGGGGGGGTGGTTGCCGAGAAGGAAGCTCAGCTTGAGAAGGGGAGGTATGCCGCTGCCCAGTTTCAGCTTCCAAATGGCACTTGGTTGGAACTTCCTGGCAGCGCGCGGAGCGCCTCCAGCCGTTGCCTCCATGGGCTTTCGCACATGCAGATGCACCTGCAGTCTGCAGACACTGCAAGGCATAGTGCACATAGCAAGAGACAAAGAGAAAGAGAGGATACGGCCAGAGTGAAACCTTGGCGACGGAGGAAGAGAGAGAGTGAGTGAAGAAGGAAAGAGAAGGGGCGGCGGGAGGGGGGACGAGTTGCTTGCGGCCGCCTGGGTGGACCCGGTCTGGTAGAAAAGTAACGAGGGGTGGGTCGCCATATAATTACCGTTAATTGAATTCTTAGTGGCGCTCGTCCAAGCTCTACCACCTACGGACGCGATATGTGCGCGAGAGTGAGAGAGAAAGAAAGAGGAGGGATCGGCGAAGGCAAAAGACTGGGGCCCCCGAGGGTTTCCCGCTCGTTATAATGCCTATGAATGTATGTGTGTATATTTACGGACGACCGTAACTTCGCCGCACGAGCCTTAATGGATCGAGAAATTATTGCGCGGGATACTCCAGAGGCCCAAACCGTTTTCCCTGCCTGCCTGCGTCCGCCTGCCTGGGCTGCGCTCTGCCTGCCTTCTCGAGTATGCTTCTTTCACATTTTACCTCTGCGCCGTTCCACTCTTTGCGTATTCCAGTATTCCACGACATAAATGCATTACATTTAAAGCAGTGACCGCAATGAAAAGTGGGCGTAAATGGATATTAAAAATATCGTTACGATACAAATCATGGTGGCCCATTGATATTCGTGGAAGCGATCTCGCGTAGAGTATGTTATAGGTGCGTTGGCGTATATGTGAGGGATCTGCACTCACAGCTGGCCAAATGTATTGCAGAAGAGAGAGAGAGAGAGAGAGAGAGAGAGAGAGAGAGAGAGAGAGAGAGAGAGAGAGAGAGAAGCGACAAGAGGAGTGGGAGAGCGTAACGTGCGGGCGCGTGCTCACATAATTCAATTATAATTTCAATTAAACGAATTGTTTCAATTGATTTCAATTTTTGATGTCTCACACACGAACCAGAGGCGATTGTTACATGTTGCTGGCGCTATGATGTGGCGTGTAGCTTTAAATCATCGAAGCACCCATGAGTGCCTGTCGGTGGGAAATATAAAATATTACCCTGGCGGTGAACGCGCATCGAGGAAATTAAATTTATTCGACGGTTGTTGCCCTAGAACAACGAGAACACTGCGCCAAACGTGAAGCTGCCCTCTTCGTTCTTTCAACATCCCAAATTGCATTCTATGTCGTTACTGGACAAATACTTGCTGCACTTTCATATCGTGTACAATGTACTTCCATTATACCAGTCTGGAAGTATCAGGCGAGGATCGCTGCTTCTTGGATCACTCGCGCACTTCTTGTGACGCTAGCTAGATCCTCGCTCTCTCCAGAAGCAATCCCATCGAGAGACTCAGTTTACGACCTCATCGCGGGGGGAGCGTGGCTCGATTTCTTTCCTCGCGTTACAACCCGCTTTGCCCGGCGTATTTCGTTTCGTGAATGTCAGAGGTAACGCTGCTGTTGCTGGTACTGCACGAGACGGGAGGCGATCTTGCCATTGAAGGCTGCAACGCGTTCTGTTCTCGTCTGATAAGATGGAAATGGGGGTACGTACTAAGGCCGGAATAAAAAGTCAGTAGCATAACCTTTCTAGCGGATCGGACGCCCGAAGAAACGAGAAATGAAATATGGAGTGATGGGAGAATGACAACAAAATCGTGCCATTCCCAATATGTAACGGATAGCTTGGAATTAGTTTTTTATCATCGAATTATTGGTAATACCAACATTGCGTAATTGTTTTGTTAGCCGTGTAATGTCACTTGTGTCGTGTGTCGCTTAAGCTTATACGGAGTGAATCGTGACAGATTCCGGCGGCTTATCGATTAATTCTGAATAATGAACTTCGTCTGATTTCAACGGGATTTTCCATATTTTCCAATATTCCTGACATTTTCAGGGGCTGAAATTTGGTGGGGAATGTTTTCTTGCATCAAGGAAGAAGTGATATAAATTCCAGAGCCCTAGCTCAAAATTCATTTTTTCGCAAATTTTTCCATATGTACCCCTTCACAAATTTTCGATTTCTCGAAGGTTCTCGGATTTTGATGAAACTTCATAGATCGCTTGTTTGAGTATCAAAACGGATATAAAACATGAAACCAGTGGCAGAAATGCGGGAATTGTACCCAAAACATATGGAAAACGGATCCTGAAAATTTCAATTTTGAGGTTTTTCCCATGTTTTTCATACTTCCCGACATTTTCCGGGGCTGTAATTTGGTAGAGAATGTTTTCTTGCATCAAGGAAGAAGTGATATAAGTTCCAGAGCCCTAGCTCAAAATTCATTTTTTCGGTAATTTTTCCATATGTACCCCTTCACAAACTTTCGATTTTTCGAAGGTTCTCGGATTTTGATGAAACTTCATAGATCGATTGTTTGAGTATCAAAACGGATATAAAACATGAAACCAGTGGCAGAAATGCGGGAATTGTACCCAAAACATATGGAAAACCGATCCTGAAAATTTCAGTTTTGAGGTTTTTCCCATGTTTCTCATACTTCCCGACATTTTCCGGGACTGAAATTTGGTGGTGAATGTTTTCTTGCGTCAAGGAAGAAGTGATATAAGTTCCAGAGCCCTAGCTCAAAATTCATTTTTTCGGTAATTTTTCCATATGTACCCCTTCACAAATTTTCGATTTTTCGAAGGTTCTCGGATTTTGATGAAACTTCATAGATCGATTGTTTGAGTATCAAAACGGATACAAAACATAAAACCAGCGGCAGAAATGCTGGAATTGTACCGAAAACACATGGGAAACCGATCTTGAATAATTAGCTTCCGTGGTTTTTCCCAGGTTTTTCATACTTCCCGACATTTTCCGGGGCTGAAATTTGGTAGGGAATGTTTTCTTGCATCAAGGAAGAAGTGATATAAATTCCAGAGCCCTAGCTCAAAATTCATTTTTTCGCAAATTTTTGCATATGTACCCCTTCACAAATTTTCGATTTTTTGAAGGTTCTCGGATTTTGATGAAACTTCATAGATCGATTGTTTGAGTATCAAAACGGATAGAAAACATGAAACCAGTGGCAGAAATGCCGGAATTGTACCGAAAACACATGGGAAACCGATCCTGAATAATTCGTTTTCGAGGTTTCTCCCATGTTTTCCATACTTCCCGACATTTTCCGGGGCTGTAATTTGGTGGGGAATGTTTTCTTGCATCAAGGAAGAAGTGAAATATGTCATTGTACCAAAGAGTGACACTGCTGACAGTCGCAACTACCACAACGATGGAAGTGATATCATTCGCGCGAAGGAATGAATTTAGACCTTCGATTTATCTGACTCACCGGTGGCATTGCTTTCGTGAAAGAATCCGACCTGATCTCACCGTTAATTCCAATAGTAACGATCGATTGAGTGAGGCCGATCTCACAATCGGTACGGGGAAGCATGTGCAATTGCAGCGTCGAGTCACGCTTATCCTTTCGGACACACCTGTTTAGATCGTACTATACAAGTGCATGGGGAGTGATTTATCTTGACTAAGACAATTATTCCTTGGTGTTTCAGGTAAGCTAACCAGCAGGCTGCACTTGTATTCCACTTCGAACGAGTACCACATCGCAGGTTTGATCATCCTTGACAATAGTAATTCCCGCGGTCCTTTCCTATCGCACATCGACTGCTATTTTGCCGTTCCGTCTCAACAAACGCAAAGTTACTCTATTAAAAATCAAAGATTATATCATCAACTTTTCTAATTTTTCAACAATATCACTACATAATGAACCAGGTGAAACAGCATGCCAATGTTTGCATCTTTCCAATTTTCTTAGCCCTTTTATAGTAGGAGCGCGAAGTCGTTTAGGGTGTGCGCGATTGGGAGTGCGGCGAAATTGAAAATTGCTATAATATAGTGGTTGTTAGAGTAATGCTCGGTAATATCGTAGCGCATGATCGTAGAGCGTCATTTCATAGGCGATTTTTATGCTAAACTTGCAAGTCTCCTCAGTGATGATGCACGTAATCACCTGAGCACCGCAATGCGAGCTAGCCACGTACGATAATCCAAGCGGCCGATTACTCTCTGAACAGTATACTGATTAAAAAGAATAGGTACTATACCGGTGCCAGCGGTACACGGAAACCCTTCATCAAGCTCCGATAGGATACACGATCAATCGGTGTTCATCAGTAGCTCGCTCATGACAAGCAATCAACTCTCCATTCGGCTTCTTTCCTTGAAAAAGTGCCGGCTTACTGCCAATCGGCGCGTAGTACTACTACTACCATTAAAGAGAACCTGGAACATTTGGGGAATTCGTTGGGAGGGGCAAGTAGAGAGTGAAAAATGCTTGGGAATATCAGGACGAGGAATCAGGAAGTAAATCCAATACCAGAATGCATAAGGAATGCAGGAATAGTGGCTCAGCGCTCGAAAGAACGCGGCGGACATTCCTGGCGGCTTCCGCCAGCCGTTGCTTGCTCGCCGCCGCCGCCGCCGCCGCCGCCGCACCCGCTGTGCTTCATAGTTGCGATACAGTGTGTATCTAATAATGAGCAGAAGGATAATAGGCGGAGAGTATGATGAAAATCTGCTTCAATCTGGAAGCATACGATTAATTGTACCGAACTGGCAGCGATCTTATTCCGTTTACGACTGCATCAATCAGACGTTCTCGTAGCCCCGTTGGCTGTCCCCTATTATTACAAGCCGCTGGAGACAAGCTATCGCGGCTAATATCATCGATTTGGGGCTTGAGTAGCAAGCATGCGAGCGCTCGCTTTGCATTTCGATTACACAGCGTGAGCGCCCGATCAAGAGGAGGGCGACCCTCTCACGATGCCCGTCCCTATATACTATACACGGTGTGAGCGAGAGATCGACACGTTTCGATTTCAACTGATGAGAGAGACTCGCTCAGCACTGAACCATGGAATCTCGGTGCTTTTCCGACTAATTGAAATCTACGACTTTGAACTTCGATGTTACTCGGCTTCGTGAATGTTAGCGTCCGCTCTCGACCGAGTATACATAGTGAAATATCCTCACGAAAGGGAGCTAGGGAGACTGCGCATTACCAAGTATACACCCGTTGTACTTCTCTAGCTCGCCGTGCCAATAATCGACGATTTGTCGCGCGCGATCCCTAATAAGTGATTGCGCGTGCCCCGTCTGACTGCTACTGTCGCCTCTCTACCCTAGCTCTGATTTACGTCCATGTATCCAAGTGTTTGTGCCCAACTACTCGAGTACAAATCGTTCCGAGACTCGACCAACAGACGCATTTCATGACATTCGATTTATTGAGAGTACATAACCTCTACCAATCAGAAGTACCTGTTCTTCTTAAATGGGTCGTGAATTGTTAGATTAGTTGTATATGTGCGCAAGAAGGATGTACTAAGATAGGTCAGGGGTGTACTAGTTGGTAAGATTGGCTCACGTATGGGCAAGTTATGTGTTGGTGCAACAACGGGACGAAGAGTCATCATTCAGCGTTTACGATCCGGCTTGATCGCGGCTGCTCGCCCGGATGATTGGGCCTTTCAAGCACGCAGTAACTTAGCATCAACCGGTCATTTTTTGAACACCGGGTACATCGACCTGGCCGTGCCAGACGGTCCACCGGGCGAGTGTAATTTACAGGCAATCTACACCGAATGACGCGAGGATGGGAGGCCACTCGTGGCGATGTGGGAATACGTGCTTTTTCACTTGCCCCTCACTGAATCTAGTACCATAAGTATCGCAACTGACTCACCGGAAATAACGCTAATAAGGAACGTTTCCAAGCTTTGTATTTATATTTATACAACTGGAAGAAATCTGATAGTGAAATCTTAGAACAAAGAACGTGAAGTTTGGGGGGAGGGCTCGTATGGTTGCTGCAACATCCAACAGAAAGAAAGCGCTCGTCGAGCTTTTCACCGGCTGGCATCTGGTTATATTAAGAAGACACGCATCGCGCACACGAGCTACCTCGAGTGGATGATGACTCCGCCATATGGAAATCGTGACATTAATCTTCCTGGCGAGTTGGTAGATCCAACGAGTAACATTTTCCGAATTTTCTCTCACCAGCGTATCAATGAGTGTATCAGTAAGCGGCGGCTCGCTGAGAGTGCACCGAGTTACTCTTCACTCGTGGCTCTTTAAAGGCTGCAAAAACTATTAGTACCGGCAGCTTTTTCCAAGTATATATTCTTCTGGCGCGTGCGCGCGCGCGCGCCGCACTCGTGTAAATCTCGGATCCCAGACAGTGCGGCCTACTTTCGCGGAGCTTCTTTCACCGTGAAATTCCGCAAAGCCCGAGAGAGGAGAGCCACGGAGACAGAAGCGGCAACGCGGAGAAGGGAGGCGGTGCGGCGCGGTGCGGCGCGGAGCAGAGCGGAGCGGCATGGCGTTGGCTCGCCTCGTTACAAGGCCGACGTCGTTTCGCAAACTCCCCGTAGAAGAGTTTTTTCGTTGCGGTGCCCACGTACATACACACTATACTGAGCGGCCCTTGATGGCATTCCATGCTGCTAGATCGATACGTAGTGCGAGCACCGAAGCCAAACTGTACGCCACTCTGTGTGCGTGTGTGTGTGTGTGTGTGCTGTGAAACCAGGCAACGCTTGCTCTGACGAGCCTTCTCCGCCTTCTCTCTTACTGCTCCTGAATGTATTCTGTCAACGATACTTGAGAGCAACGCCGATCATTGTCTACGTTCTATGTAGCATCGCTGTACGAGCAACACATTCATATTATATGGTAGCCGGTTTCGATTCACTGACACTTTAACTGAAAATTTGTTCATTTATTATACATTTGGTTATGTTTCAAAGCAACAGTTGATTTATGTTTCTGTATAAATTGACAGTTCGTATTAAAAATATTAGCTATTATTATTTTCATTTAAATAATTAAGATTATTGCATCTGTATAACAACTGTCATTAGTAACTTCGTGCCAATCGGATATGTGTGATGAAACGGTCAAAGTGATAATACGGCGATCTACATTTCATGCGTACGATTGGTCATGTAGGTGTGCGACTCATACAAGGTGTACCGGCTCTGCCTTCTGTGTGCCGTGTATCATCGTATATGCACGCACACGGAGGTCCACAAAAACGGTCTGCCACTGAGAGATGTTCCACCGCCAGCTACGCCCACTCCTCGAAAGATGCCAAGACTCCTCACAATGAGTCTCGCACGCAGCAGTTCTCATCTGCGCACATATGGTAATAAAGAGAGCCTGTTGGGGGCATAGTTTGAAACGAAGGTGTGGCTTTCAGTATACCGAAAGGGATAAATGTATGAGTTCAACACGTGCCTGGGCACATCGTAGTGCCACGAAACATGTTTGTCCCTTTTGCATGTATGATGGATGATGGTTCCCTTTAACCTACGAACTGTACTCTGTTTTTGCTATTTTGAAACAGTCGAATTCTCGAAATTCTAATATTTACTCATTTTCATTTTTTCTTTATGTTAAAAAATATCTTAGATTTACTAATTTTAGCTTTAAGTTTATTTTTATGTTAAACAATCCTAAAATAGTTAGTAATATGGCGTTTAATGTTGGCTCCGGTATTGACATGGAAGGTTCAAAGAGCGTCGTTTTTTGCAATCCCATTTGATCCATTAAAGAAGTGCATGCGAGTTAGAGAGATACTCTTTTGGATACCAGGGCGCGTTTAATGAGCGCGTTCGTACGCGTGCACCGCCGCAAGGATTCTCTCAAATCCGGATTATTTTCCCCTGCAAATTTAATTCTCCCTCTCCAATCCCTCGTTGAACTCCGCACCGTGAGGCGTTCTTGAGGATTCGTGACCTAACCGAACGTCTATGTATATGTATTACGTGTGAAAATTACGAAGTTTGCCCGAGGCTCGCTGCAGTTCAAATGTAAAGGGCTTGAATTTATACTAAACTAGCCTGTTGGTTTACGCGTTTGTGGGTATTATTTCCAAGCCGGCATTTTCAATCTTTCAAGTTCTCTTCTTCTTAAAGTGCGTTGTATTTCCGAACACAGTGGCGTCGCGCAGTTGGGCGTCGCTCGAACATATCTCGCACTTCTACAAATGCAAACACACGCATACTTGGCCGGCAAAAAATATCGGCCGGTGGTCCTCGAGTTGCCCCGATGTGTGGGGCGCGCCCGATGAGGAACATTTGGCCGCGTACCCGGAGAGTGCGAGAATGGTCTGCTGGAATGGGGCGAAGACGAGAGAGAAAACTTGGTGTCGTAAAGCCCTGTCATTGGCGTGATCCAAGGCATTCGCAGGTCTATATTGGCATTATGTGCCAGGCGAACACGCGTTACCATGATTTCTTACCACTTTGTTCGACTTGCACTTCAAAAGACGCCTCGTCGACGCCGGAACTCTATCAAACACAACTAAAGACAGGAAAAATGCACAATGTAAAAGATGAATTTCGAAAGCCGGAAGATAAATTGTAATGCAGGTGCGCCAAAGTTTGTCCGAGCTTAAAATAGCAACGTCGCACTTTTGCGATTTAAAGAATACACTCTTCTGGGAAGTTGCTTTCACGGACGAGAACGTGAGGCCGAAAGCACTTTCTGTTGCGGTGAAACGGTCTATTTCGGAATAAGCTTTGGCGCAAGAGGTGCTGCAGGGAGGTGCCAGGCGAAATCCGTAGGGAGTAAATGATTTCCCGTGCGCGCATACCCTTCTTCCCTCCTACACGTAAGATCTTTTTGGCGATGACTGGAGTGCTTCTTGAGCGACTTTCACACGTGGGGTTTCTCGCCACGGTGGCGTTCGCTGCCGCTCCCAGCCGTTCTACCGTCTAATTATATCTTACTTTGTTTGAGTACAACGCACCTTTCGACACGGTGCCCGGCTTCTCTCTCCTTTCTTCGTCGCTTCCCTTCCGCTCCACCTCCGCTCGACAACAGCCATCTAGATAGCTCGACTCCTGCCGGCCGATCCAAAGCGTTGGCCTTTCGCCAAATCGAACGATCTCCTGTTAAAACGTACTACGAATTAAGCAAATATCCTCTCCTTTGGAAATCCCAAGAGATTCTTTCCTTGAAAATTTCATTGGTCAGAAGTCTCTTAAAGAATAAGGTTGTTAAATTTAAATTCTCCCTAGCGGAAGGAATACAAGTATGCTCATTCCTTCTCCTTCCGCAACAACTTTCGAAGAAGCACCTGGTCAATTTCTCGAGCGTAACCGATATTTGCATAGATTAGCTACTGACGATGTGAAGACTATGTATGTACATACATACATAGTTGAAGAGTGGGGGAGCCATGGTCAGTCAGAAAAATCATTGGAGTGGCAAAGGACGCCATGCCGAGATCTCGAGTCTTGAGGCGATCGGTCAGGAGGAAGTGCCAGAGGGCCTTATAAAACATCCCGTCCGACCTGCTTTCTCTCCGTCCGTCCCTGTCCCTAGCCACTCGCCGTGCCGTTGAGCGCGGCGCGTAACACTCGTGACTCGTCTTCCACTTGAAAAATCCGCACTGACCCACTACCCTCCTGACTCGGTTCCCTACCCTTCCCCGTGGCGCGGCCGGATGAACGGAAAAAAAGAGCAGCGACCGAGAGAGAACGGGTGAGCGGACGGATGATGAGATCGAGGAGGTGGGGCCGAAAACGTTTAACGAGTCCGGCGAACGGACGGAGCGGGCGGGCGCACTGCGAAAAAATAAAATGAGCAGCTAATCGATAACAGTTCATTGAGTTTCCGGTTGCACGCCTGCCGCGTCACGCTACTCCCTTGTATATTCCCAATCCCCTCGCCAGACATCCTATCAGCCTGTATGTTTCCCCCATGAAACCCTCTACTACTACGCACCCACCTACATCGACATACACGCGCGACGTTCTCCTCTTCGCAAATTTATCGTCGTTTCTCTCACCCTTCGCCTACTTTACAGAGCTACCCCGATTCAGCGCTGGCCATCCAAGCTCACTCTCCGAGAGTCTCCGTCACCCCCCTTGGCCTCCTTTGTCCGTCACGCAATGTATAGTCGCAACGACTATCTATGTGTGCTTGTACCTACACACGCGAGCCAGCATCGTTTTATTTTAAACCTGAAATACGCCTGAAGACTGGCAGGCATTGGGGGAGGGGAACCGGCGCTTCCCGATTCTCAGGATCAGGAAGTCCTTCCTGTTCTACCAAACGGGTTCCTTCAGCACAACTAGTTTTTCCATGCATGAATGAGGCTGTGATCTGGTATGTCGGCAAGCTTTTTTTTTAGAAGAACAGATGAAAGAGATAGAATAGGCGCTCAACGAATCTTTAGTGTGTCATGTGAAGGTAATTGGCATTGGCCCTGCGAATAGCTTCAAGCCAGAAACTTAGTGAGGGGTGCACGCGACAATAACGTGGTGCAGTTGACGCTGGCGGACGCGCCACTAAAGCGCGCTCTTCTCTCGTGCTACTTCCCCTGGGGCCGCGGTGGAAACGGATCACGTGGGTTAACTTCCCGTTTGGTGCGAGAGAGCGTGCGCGCATCTTACTTGCGCGTCAGTCACTTCATCAACTGCGACGAGTTGCCGCTCGTTCAAATATAACTATCGTACTTTAACCACCCGCGAACCGCACCTTATGTCTACTTACCTGCTTCTGACGTGTGACAACGACGGAAAGATTTCTGGCCAATCCCCACTACTTGAATGCTCGTATACCTAAGTATTGGACAAAATAGGGAAGAATAAGTTTGTATTATATTATACTTGTAAGGTTGTGAGAAATGATAAATTGGATAAGGTGCAACACAATTTCATAGAGGAATTTGTAGTATATTGTTTTATTGTGCTTTTACGTCGTTGGCGATGCCCACTACTTCCGTTTCCCGTTACAAAATCCAAGTATTTGTTCCGTTGGTGCAACGGTACGGAATTCACGATTTGGAAAGGCCTTTATCGCAAACCGTGAGATTCGAGCGTTCGATGCAAGTAAGACCTTGAATATTAGCTCGGCGCGACGGTTCGTTAAACTAGGAATGTGTGGGACTTCGTCACGCCGATCTGATTTTGCATTGCCTACGATAGCAGTCTCGTCAATGACTTAAGGCCACACACATGTGTAGTGGATCGTGACGGTTCATTCTTCGGAGAACTTTCGCTTCATTCTCTGCTAGATACATATATTGCATTGTTGACAGTAAAAAAAATTCGATCTATAATCAAGACCGGACGTAGAAGATCTGTAAAAATAGTTGGAAACTGCGTTCGATGCTCTGGCCTTCATCGACTTATGAAGCCGCACACGTGTGCAGTGGAATCTTGAATGTAAATTTCATGAATGGAAAGTAGCATACTAGAGACAGGTCTGACACGTTCATTCTATCTTACGCACGCTGCTCCAATTTCGCGAGATTAGCCAAGCGTTAAGAGCGTCACGAATGCCAATGCATTCGTTTTTCCTTCATACCCTGGGAATTTGACTTAATCGCACAAGCGGATTTAGCCCGACTTCGCAGTGCGAATCCTAGCAACAGACTTTCTTAAAAGAAACCGTTATAGGGTGGAGAAATCGTGTCTTCTCTCAGGAAATCTATACTTTTATCATTGTCAGATCGCCTCTCTTTCTCGTGCAAGGCTGTTTTCCTCTTTCCGTCGTTAACGCTCGAGTCAGGAGCCCATCTCGTGCTCCGGATCGGCGTTGGCCACGGTAACCGTCGGCAGTTTTGAACGGCTTCATTCTCATCGAGCATTCCCATCAGCGGAAGATAAACTCCTATAAAATCTTGCTGCCGGCTTAAGGCTCAGCCCGTACACCAACCAACCGGTATACGTCCGGAGAACTGCACTAGTCGAGCCAGCAGCCAATATCGTCCTCTCTATCCTGACACATAACCCGTTTTCAAGAACCCGATGTGGGGACTGGGAGATGTCGTGCCATCTCTTATTGCACGATTCTTAGCGGCGACGGCGGCGGCGGCGGTGGCGGCGGCGGTGGCGGCGGCGGGACGAAAATGGCAAGAACGGAATGGAGAGTGCCGCGCGAGATGACGCTGGAGAGAGAAGCGAGTGCGCGAGAGGAGCCAGCTGAAAATAGCGGTGTATGTACATGCGTACATTGGAAGAGGGAGGGAAGAGTGATGGAGGGAGAGGGAGAGGGAGCGAGATGAAAAATGGTGACGGAAAAATGCTCGGGGTCAGAGTGAGGCCGAGGGGGAAAGAGAGAAAGAGGGAGAGCAAGTAGCTTAGCTTGGCAAGGAGGCAAGCAGGCAGGCAGGCAGGCAGGCAGGCAGGCCAGGCACAGGAGGCAGAGCACACACACGCCCTGTGTGAAGCGAGAGATAGCCTCGCCTCGCGTCGTCACTTCCTTCATCGTTGAAGCGAGCGAAAGAGGAGGTTAGGCGAGGCCAGGCGAGGCGAACCACGAGGGAAACGAAAGCTCCGGGGAGAGCAAAAACACCCCAGACGCTGACGCTTCAGAGGCGAGTAAAAGTTTAAGCCTCGGCCGTAACTCGTAAACCGTTATGCCTCCAGTACGCTGATCGTCTCTCGCAACGGCCCTGTGATCGCGTCGTTTACGCGACACTTACCACGATGTTGCGAACGCCCGAGGAGGAAGATACGGATGGAGTAGAGGTGTTCGAAAGACGTCGTCGGTAGAGACGGCTGGCAATAGCCTTAAACAGAAACGTAAATTGGCTTCCATCGTCCTTGCGACACGCAAAGCCACGACTTCTGGCAGAATTGGCAGCAACGTAAGCGGGAAGTGAAATGGGAAAGAGATAGCCGGTCCCTATTATTCTCGTATCTTTTTAAGCAGGCGGAAGCGAGGAGGCCGACGATGATGAAGTTGTCGATAGCGTCTCATCGATTACAACTAAGCGAAGCTACTTAAGCGGCAGACGTTAGTAACGCTGACCGCGTTGGTGTACGGTGTCACGAGCGCTTTGATCCCTCTCTTCAAAGCGAATATCTCGGGGACGGGCGATGAGGAACGGCTAACACCCAGTATCGATGAGGTGCACCGAGAAAGAGCCAGCGAAAGAGAACGAGAAAGGGTGTAAGTGGCCCAGGAAGAGAGGCAAGAGAGAAAGAGAAAGAGAGAGGGAGAATGAGAGTGCTGGGGTAGGAGAAATGCTGGATCAGTGGTGCCGAGCAATTTGGTGCCCGCATGGGCAAACGTATTAGCCGGTTGATTGGTATTCCAAAGATCCTCGGTGTGGGAGAGCCGTGGTACTTTCGTCTTTCCTTTCCCCTCTTCACGGGGCATAGGATCTTCATCACGGTGCCTGTTACGAATAAGCTCTTAATTCCTTGTAGGGTTCTTGACTCCCACTTCTGCCGTCTCTGACTCTCCCCCTTGGTTCCGCGCTCCTCTCCTCCCTTTCTCAGTCCGACTTCTCGTTTCTCTACCAGTGACTCTCCTCTCTGTCTTTCACTGTCTCTCTCCGTTCGCTTGACAGCACCACTGCCACACCGGCCGTCGCGATCCCCAGCTCCGTCTTCTTCCTACTAATGCTGCTGTACGTCTATCCCAGTCACTCGTATGTGCCTCACCCCGCCAACCAAGCCCACCCGCTCCTCCTTGCGGTACTCATTCCACCTTCGCCCGCCACTTTCTTGGCTTCTCACTCTCGTTGCGCTCGTCCGTCCCTCTTTTGCTCTTATACAAAAGCCAACGTGGGCTGTACGCCCGCCCGTTCGCAGATGTGCCTGCCGCCAGTTTCGAACGGACTTAGAGTAGGAACAACCGAGATAGCTGCGCACCGATCAACAGACACCCTGTTTCGTACTGGACCAGCTAGCTCCCGTCTCATATCGATTCTCCTTGTCCGAGGGAGGTTGCAGCTCGATGACCGGCAGTCTCGCCTGTATCGCCCCTTTGTCTATCTGCACTCGCATGCGAATGATAATAGTAGCCTCCGGGGAAAGGAAGGGCTCCCCTAATAGACGCAGGACATATCCAGCGCGAGTCGTAGTGCCTGCAAGATTTTATCGCTAGCCAAGGAACGCCGGCACAACGATTCCGCACTACTGTCTTGCGTGCTAGAAGTCTTGAGTGTGGGTAGCTTCCTACCTACTCGGTACTCGGGGTATCCCGGGAGCGGTTGTTCTCGTTGCCTTAATACCCCATCCCACTATCTTATCTGGCATAGTGCTCCTTCTACATTTAATATTCCTTGGGGCTCGGAGAGCTGTTCAGGAGTCCGGTCCGGCCAGCGATGAGAGCCTGCGGTTCTCCGGCTCTCTGGCTCTCTGGCTCTCCGGCTGGCACACTCTGCTCGACGGTCGGTGCATGTGTGCGTGTAAACTCGTATCCCTCGCTCGGCTGGATGCCGTGTCCTCCCTTACAGCGTGGAGTAAGTAAAGCGAAGCGTAGAGAAGCGTGTATCGACCTCGGCGCCGTAGGTGTGGGTTCGGCGGAGAACGGTCGGTCTGCTCACGCTTGGCAGCCTGGCGACTACGAGCCGTCTCTTCTTCGCTCTCCTCTCCTCTCCTCGTCCAGCACTCACTCTTCTCTGCTTCTGACCTCTGCCTCCAGTCCTATCTCGGCCTCCGTTTCTGGCTCGCGCGCGAGCGCGCGCTCCCTCTTTTCCTCTATGTGCTCTCTCGGACGAGCCCTCGAAAAAATCCCCAATGCCAGGGGAAATGGGGGCAGGAGTGGCCCTGGGGGAGAGAGAGGAGGCAAAGGCAAAAGCGGTGGCAAAGCTCGGAGTCAGAGGAGGAAGTCTAGCCAGGGAAAGGAGAAGACTGGTGACGAGCCTTGGGCGGGGAGAGAAACGCGGAGAGTTATAGACGCTCTCTCCCACCCTGGACGCCTCTCTTCTTTTCTTCTTAGTCTCCCTCCACCTCCGCCTTCGCTTATTCTTCTTCTTTCTCTCTTTTTATCTCTTTCCCGGCTGCTCCTCTCCCGGTGTCTTCTTTTCTTTCAGTGCGCCTCGACCCGCCTCCGGTCGTATTCCATTTAGCAGGGGCGCCGTTGGAACCGACGGACCATCATAGAATACCTTATAGCGAGGGAGAGCGTAGCTGCCAGTGCTGCGGGAGAAATAAAAAGGATCCTCCTCTCCTCACCGGCATGCCAAAATAAAACAGCTAACCGCTTGCCCTCCTTCTTGCTCCCTCATTCGCTGTCTCCGTTCAGCAGCTTAGCTTCCTCCTTACACTCGGAGATGACCGTGTGCTCCTTCTGGCTCCTAGCTTGATTCGCGGCACGGAGATAGCGCAAACGAGAGAAAGAAAGGGGGCGAAGGACAGCAGTGCCGAGCTGGACGGAGATCGACGGACAGTGTTGGCCGTGAGGTAGACAGTGGGGTGGAGGAGGGAAGCGAGCTGGTGGTCAGGTGGGAGAGGGAGTGAAAGAGACGGGCTCTTTATTGGGCTCTGGGAAACCGATTCCCCTCGGGGGCAATTAGTGAAGTACAAAACGGAGGTACCTCTCGATTTATGGATTGGACGGTGAGAGCCGATTGAGTCCCTCGAAGTCTGTATAGATATCGCAAGTCCTGTCCCACTAAGTGTCTTGAATAGCTCAATCTTGACTGGCGGTAGCAGGCGAAATGCCGCGAACGCGAGCTATCGATTAATAACAGATGCAGATGGTGGATTTACTAACGCGAACGTTATCGAGAGCAATTAGTACGTTACAAAGTGGCAGTTCCTAGTCCTCTGCGTCCGATCACGGAAAACCAATTGGTTTCTCTTGGTCTGACTCTACGTACATTCGACGATTGGTCGTTCGTGTGCATGATTTCGGGACAATTGTGGCCTCCATGAGAATGCACGCAATTAGCCGCGACGTTCAAAATGCTACTGGATTTTAATTGGCACTTGGGTATCTATGATGTGCATATTTCCATCAAAAAAGAGCGCGGCACTTAAGAAAGCCCTCGAATCAATTGTGGCGTGAAAGCTACTGCCACGCTTGCTATGCTACACTTCATAACATAATAAGAGAACGAGACTCGGTACTTTGTACCGATCTGAACTTCGTAATCGCTTCATCTTTGAGCAATCAGATACCATTAACATGCCATCACTTGAAACTCCCAGTTCTTGCTTTTTTTTTTAAGGCAAACCATAGCACGTATTATTTGAGAGCATTTGCGGGCCAATGTGCCCATGACCCTCTGCATTACCGGATGTCCAACGGATTAAAGGATAATACAGACAACAAAAAGTATTATATGTATAGACAGCAGACTAACACCATCTGAGTGGAGGTCTGGGATGCACTCGATGGTTGCTGGAGAATCTTCGCAAACGTATCTTTTTACTGAGTATGGAGAAGCGGCGGCCTGGCTCAATTTTTTGACCTCGATTACGAGCTCTCTCAGTCTCGGCTCCGGTTGGAGGAGTCTGCTGCGTTATCGAGCTCACCGGGACTGGGCGAAGAAGGGAGAGAACCAAAGGGCAAACTCGATAACCAGAAACGCCGTGAGCGAAAAGTCGACCTCTGACTCGGTATGTTTGCGTGTCTGAGTGGTGTCTTAACGCGAAGTTCTCAACGAGTTCGGGAGCGCACACAGTATCAGCAAGGACGAAACTCACACTCGTTGCGATCTCTTACTCCGGACTCCGAGCTCCTTCTCGTAACGACTCTCTCGCTCGCATTGCACGGCGCCCAGCTTTCCGTCTCTCTCGCTGGGGCCTCGAGTGTCACCTCCTTCTCTCATATTCTACCATTTGGTCAACCGGCTCAAGGACAACCTCCTTCGCTCTCGTCAAGCACTACACCAACACATGGCGGCGCGCGTTTGGAAATGTGCTTATGCCTGCTCACGTACGACCAAAGCGGACACCGGCGATTCTCCCCGATTCGTTCCAGCCTCTTCTTTCGTCAGCCCCCAGGATTCCGGCGAGCACAAGTCCAAGCGATGTGTCACGGTTTCAGCAATTTTACGCCGATGCTCTTACGGGACGCTCCCCTCAGTGGCCAAGCTTTCTGTTGACTTACCTCAGACCCCCAAAGGGGGAGACCACGTTTCGTGTCCCCCCCCCCCCCGATATAGGATTTCCTATATCATCGCTCTTGCCGAGGGGGAAACATTGGCATACCGGTCAGAGGAAACTGTGGAGATGCGCATAAGAATTCCTTGTGACGACTGGCGCAAAACTCAATTAAGTGAAATTCCGGCAATGCGTGCCTGCTTTTTTCTAGAGCTGTCCAAATGCACACGTTACGAGTCTGTCTTCCACCCAAGCTCAAATCGATTAAACGCTATCCCGGAAATCCTCGGCATACCACGTCGCCAGCGATAAACGGGCCGGGCGAGCGAGTAATTATCAACGAATACATTTCACTTTCTCGGTGGCCGCTTCTGCTCTCGAGTTTCCGAGCGGAATTCCCCGAGATCTCGGAGGCCGGCAGTAAATCTCGAGTGAACCGTGCTGTTCGAGGAGAATAGCTGCACGACGCTAGCGATCCTACGGTTGTCTCTCACCTAACGATTCCTTCATTTGCTCGAATCCGCACCAATGGGAAGATTGATGCGGACAGTCCTCCCTGATTAAACCTTCGCTCTCTATATTCTCCATTCTGCCATTTTGTAGCTCCACCTTGCCTCTTGCCCTCTTCTACTTCTCTTCTGCTGATCTCTATCATTTTGCTGCTACCAACTACTCGTCTTCTATTCTCTGTCCTCCACACACACACACACTCTCTCTCTCTCTCTCTCTCTCCCTCTTTCTTGATAGGCAGGCGGGTCGGCTGCCTGGCTTTGGCCTCCTCTCCTGACAGCATGTACGCGTCATCGCCAAGTATAATATTCCCTTGGCATGCCCGGAGACTAGCTCTCTGGATCATTGGATCTCCCTGCGCGTACTCGGATTGAGACTCGATTGATGCACAGAGAGAAGCTTAGTCCCTGCTGCGCGTGCATGGCGCTCCAGAGTACCGGAAACAGTGCTAGATCCCGAGAGAGAGAGAGAGAGAGAGAGAGAGAGAGAGAGAGAGGGGGGGGGGGCGATAGTGAGAAGGGGAGTACGCTTATAAGGAGAGGGTAGGATTGTATCGAGACGCTCTCGCGGCATTGCCCGTATGTGGGGCGTCGGACGTTTCGAACGGGTCGTTACCAATAATTGTAGCCGACGTCTGGCGTAGCGGCGCTCCCCCAGTGCAGGGGTAATCGCGAATTAGAAGCTTTTCATGCGAGGGCGTTACGAGTAAAATCGCCGTTTATTACCGAGGTCCCGTGTTACCCGGTTGGTGGATACGTGTCTTGTAATTGGTATTGCGTGTGCTCTGCCTGGTCATTTTATGGAATCGAAGAGAATTCTTTCCTTTACCCCGCTGTTCTGCTAATTAAAATACCAAATCCGATTTCTAGCCTTGCTCGCTTTCTCTTGTCGAACGCAATATACGCAATTGGTGATTAATGTTTTAGGAATCTTTAATATCGACTGGTATATGTGTTAGGCTTTGAGGTACTTTTTAATCATAGAGATTGATAGATTCCAAAAGGCTTTGTACGAACAAGAGCGCAGAATTGCTCGGCAAACAAAATGAGAAAGAAAGAATGGGAAACAGTGGGAAATCGAAATTTTCTAGTTGCAAAGTGGATGCACTCGCGTAGAAAACTATGGGTTCTATTTCTGCGACTGAAGAATAACAAGTGTGTGTCTTGCCTTAGATGGAGTGATCGATTTGTTGGCGAAGTTACACTAAAGAAGCCTGTGTTTGCCGTTGGACTGCTTATATTGCCCTCGGAACTCCTCACATTCCTACTGTGCACTACGAAACTACTTGAATCGACGAAGTAGAGGTTCATAAAACAGTGACCTCTCTTATCGAAGACTAAAAGTTCTTCTACTTTTGGTCCAGTTGCGGAATCCCATTCATTTGTTCGCTGTTTCCATTATAGGACAACAACAAATCGATGGCGCTAGTACGCAAGCCTGCTAAAACGTAACGCAGGACTGACTAAAGGTAAATGGCGCCGTATATAACGCGGCCTGATGTTTCTTGTTATGTGCGGTACATGGCTCAGTGCGGTGCATCGAACAATTAAAGCAAAAATTTCATCCGGAGATTTCAGCGTGTTCAGTGGAGGTTTATTAAAAAGTGACGCGATTGCATTTCAATTCGAGCGGGTGTGCTCGGATTACTCCCAGCAAGCTTGCCTGGCAATATGCGAATAAAAGTTGTAGATGATCATTGCGATTAATAATGGAAGTTCAGTTGCATGGTTCCCATAGTCTACCTACAATGCGTGATGAAAGGGTATTTCTAATTTTATATCCATGCATCGTTGCTTCATATAATGCGAGGATATCATATTTTACAACGCTTTATCCATTCAGTTTTATTAAGTCCTTGAATATGTCATGTGTAATCGTTTGGAATATGAATGAAATAAAGCTGAACTCGGAGCGACGAAGAGTAGATACTCCCTGCTCGTAGTGCGAGACGCGACTGGAGCGAAGGAACGCTTCGAATCGAACGCTTCTCTCGCGGAGAACGGAATAGAGTAGTAGAGCGCGTGCTCGAAATCGACGGCGAGCGATGGCGCTTCTCTCTCACTCGCCGCCTGCCTGCCTTCCTTCTCTTTTACTTGGGATCCCCTTCACCTCCGATGCCCGTTGATTGTTGTCGATCGGAGGACGCGCTGCCAGGTGATATCCGAGACACGACTACACATATTCCCGATATACCTTTCATCGCTGCTGCGTCCACCAATGATATTGGATTTAACACACACATAACAGCCATCATCTCTTGTAAATCTTAGGAGCATTAATACCTCCGACCGAACGAGCCCTCGTATAAATGGTCTCGCTTCTTCGTCACTATTTACAAATTAAAGTGTAGACTGTAAACTGACACTTCGTGCCATTCCGGATTTTCAAGGTGCAATCTTTCTATCGACTATTTACTACTTACGCATACGGATACTGTTTTTCACCATGTTGTTCCTTTACGCCACGGACAATCTATGCTTTCAAGGATCGCGAGGATGAATTGTGATCAATAAATTTGTCCTGAGAATTTTGGGGTTAGTGGCGAGAAGGGTTTACGACGGAGAGTAAAAACTGGTGGGAGCTCCGGGGCCTCCGTTGGAAGGCGGCCCTTCTTGGCAGGGGCCAACGTCTGTTAGTTAGAAGAGAACGCCTTCGCAGGTTCCCCATCTCTCTTGGTCTCCCTATCCCCCTATATATCCATGGACACTTCGGTGTGTCTCCCTTCCTTCACCAATATCCAAGTCTTCCTCTCCGTTCCGGAGAGATGCGATGCACGTGTGCACCGCATACACGAGCGGGAGTTAATGCCTTTGTGTGCGAGTGTGTGCGGGGCTTTCGCGCGAGCGCCGACACACGCACTACACCCTGGGAATAATGGATGTGTTACACGGCCGAGGATTCAGAGAAACACGGACACGGGCAACACGTACTCTGGCGGGCTGGATGGGTGATTCGTGCAACGGACGGACGGACGGACGGACGGACGGACGGGCGGACGGACGAATGGGAGACTGTTACACCCAATTGTCCCTCGTTGTGCGGGGGTCAACTAAGGTAGCCAACCGGGCAGGCTGTAACACCGTCGCCATCGGTGGCTTCTATGCCTGTCTCCTCTCTACTGCTGGATGAACCACAAGCTAACCCGAAGGCATACAGCACCGAGGACAGCGAGAATTACTGCTTTGAAACTTTCTGCCCCTGTTCTACTCGCTGTTCTACATATCTCTCTTCTCTCTCAAGCATCGCAGCTTTGCCGCTGATGCTTTGTAAAGGAATGAGATTTGTCCTCGATTGATACTGGTGCGTTCCGATGCAAGCGTTCGAAGCGCATTAGTACGATACGGGGGCCTTATCAATAGCACAGGGTTATTAACAAGCGATTATCTCTGGTGCTTCTGATAAGCAGATTGTAATCTCTGTGAATGGTATACGTTGTCTGGTGCTGTTGGCAAAGGCGCGCGCGCGCACACGCGGTGTTAAACACAGACGCGCGAGGCCTTCGCCGCTACAGCTTCGGTGCCTTCTTCGTAGTCAGCGTTGCCTCGCTCCTGCTGCTCTTTTTTTGGGCTGCACACGTGTGAGGTTATCCCAGTGATGGTGACCCCATCGTCCTCCCACCGTTGCCCTCCCCACCCTAAACGTATTAGTTTTCCAGATCAGGAGAGCGCCAACGATCTTCTCGACTCCCTCTGACGCAACCTGGATTGGTGCCGCTTTGGAGCATGCGATAGCGGTGACGCCACTCTGTCGTTTCACTTCGCTACGGCTTTCAATCTCGCACCCTTGCCTTGCCATCGTTGCACAGGTCTCTGCATGCGTCTACACAAATACATCCTTCGGTAACTCGACAGGCCTATTGCTAAATGGCACTCGAGGACTGATATCCTTGAAGGAGGAGACCTGCCAAGAGAAAAACCCTACCGAGAAATACATTCTCCTGAGACGTCTCCGCCGAACTAGCTTTGATCAATCGGAGTACGAACAACCGGACACACTTTTCTCTGCATCGCTGGAAATGTTAACCAAGCGCAGCCGTTATATGTATCGCGTGACACAGGAGAGTCGTAGATGCTTAATGCATAGATTTTCGCAATAGACTCGCGTATACGTGAGAGAGTAGTACACTCCTTTCATTCATTAGTTCAAACTCATTATTAGCTACGTGCTAGGAGTGAGATCTTAGGAAACAGAGAGAAGCTGGCGCAGGTAGCAGAAGAATTAATGAAAGGGAGAGGGAGAAAAACAGGCGAATGCAAGGGCATGACGTGGTCGGTGGTAATTACCGGCGACCTTGGGACCCGTTCACCGTAGAAGTCTCCGTGTATTTATAGGACGCCAGATTTGGTAGGCAAATGAGCCGAAATTGAGAGCCGCTTGTGCGGCTGCCGTCGACGAGAAGGTGGAACAGGGAGGAGGACGACTGGTGAGCAACAGTGGGATTCGTTGGTAGTAGGTGCTTCACCCCGCTCGAAAGGAGCGTTCCCCGAAATTACCAGTAGGCTACAATCATTTACCCATTATCCAAAGAGGTACCTAGAGAGCCGTGGCTAACTAAATCGACAACTCGAGGGATTGCCCGTCCCAATTTCTTTGATTCCTGCGGGCGTGCCGCCCTCTCAAGTCCAATCTGTGACCTTCCAGGCGCGCCGGCGTCCATGTGTATTACCTTGCTGCTGATGCTTACGAAAGTCGTGTGGGAGAACCGACGAGTCGGAAATTCCTGACGATCAAGACTCGCTAAATTAGGGCTGTTGCGAAAGCGGTGGCTAGCAAAAGATTCCTTCGACTTCGACGCACAATTTCATCGAGTTCCCGTCGAGAAGGAACGAAAAGACAATGGTCGTCGGGTGATCTCTGGCGACGTGTCCGACCAGTTGCCGGCAGCTGATTGGTCGGACACCGGCTACTGGACCCGGTTGACCCCTAACCCCGGCAACTCGCTCGGCTTTATCGCTTGGAATTGTTGTGTTGGTGACGAGTTGGTACAACAACACAGCACACCGTGCTACGCTCTTTCGCTCGCTCGCTCTCCCACTTGCGGCGAGTTCTCCTGGTTCAGAGCTCGCCAGCAACTTGCTGCTCGGATCGCGCACACGCGCTCGCATTCGTGCCTGCGTGTACGCTAGTCTTACTACCAGTCGTGCGTAACATATGTGTGTGCGCGCGCGCGCGCGCGCCCACGGTGGGAGCGGAATTCTGTGCTGAGCGACAAACAATTGCCGCCAAGTGGCTTAATTGCAGCCAACTAAACAAATGTCCCAACCGTATCTCCCTGGCGCGCTCCTCTCCCTGGCACACACACCCCGCCTTCTTTCCTCGCTCTCGAACAATTTCTCCGTCGGGATAGTCTGGCTCCCAGGTCTCACCGTTCCTGACCGTGCGCGTACTACTGGACTTCCATTCCCTCTCTTCTTCCCTCCTCTCTCACTCCTCTCTACGTGCGACGCTCCAACCGCATCATTTCCAACTTTCCACCCGTTTTTTTTTCCACGAGGCTCTTGCCCTTTCCTTCACAGCAATCGGCGGCCAGTTCTTCGCCGAGTCCCCCGTTCTGCGTGTGCCAAACGCTAACTGCCTCCTTCTACGCTCTCGGACCACTTGCGTAACGTCGCATCCAGTAACGATCCTGTTTCTTATCTCCCTTGATCCTCCAGCAGTCTTAACTGGAAGACTTCCCATAAAACTTCTTACTTGTCAGGCTTCCTATTACTTCGTTTTATCCGCACCCCTTTTTTCCCTGGTTTCTCGCACGAACTTTTTCGACCAGGATTATGCTTGAAAGGTAGGCGGTCTACATAACCATGCATTTGAAGTCATGTGTCGTGTGCCGTGTGTACACGAGCGACTGGCCATGCGCGCCGAGCGAGATTTCCATTTATCAGGGTACATCCGGCGGAAGTGGGGCGGCCCGTGCGTAGGTGAGTCAGGGAGAAAGAGAGAGAGAAAGAGTGGGCACGCGTAACTAGGTGGAAGAGCGCGAGAGAGAGAGAGAGCTGAAGACAGAAGGCGGCGACGGGAGCGACAAAGAGGGGGTGCAAGGTTTTATTGGTACCTGCGATCTCAGAATATCGTCCACACCCACGCACAACCTAAGCACGACTCGCTAGTCATTCTGAGTATTAACTTTATGACACTTTTCTGAGAAGACAAATCTACTTACTCTACGAATATTCGTGTAACTAGTTATAACTGAAATATATTCGAATTTGATTCCTACGTTCCAATCTTGACTAATCTCATAGATCGACCAGCAGCAGTTGCATTTCATCTTAGAAATATCACTCAAGAATTACCAATGTACATGAAAATCACTTTACTATTCTTGGTCGATATGGATACTAACTGGAAGGATAGAAACGACGTTATCCAACCAATAAATTCCATCGATTATTAAACAGGCTTCCTCTCGCCACCTTATATCTCGATGATCCACTTTACCGATCACTAATCGATCCTTCGCGCGACAAAACTCCGTCCAGGATCCTAATAATGGAATAAGAGTTGACTGCACTGCCAGATGCAGTTTAAAATTACATTTACTATTTTATGGGGGGAGGAAACGTGAGGTAGAATCGGGAGAGATCTTATTGATAGAGGCCAACGGGGATTACCGTAAGGTAGAAGCACGGTAGTTCCGAAATTAGATTTAATGTAGGGCGGCGCAAGGTGCACTATCGCAAAGTGAGTGCTGCGCCCGGGATCGATAGAGAGCGGCGGGTGGATCTGTCGAAGGTGCGGCAACCGAAAGGATCGGTGGATGGGTGGGTGGTTGGGAGGATGAGAGAGAGAAAGAGAGAGCTCTGGTTTATGGTATCGGTGGTGTACGATCGGATCGCGCGCGCGGTGTTATCTTGCTGTCAGGGAAGGTAGCGGTGGCAGCAGGTCTGCGCTCGTTCACGACAAGACACTTTGGAATGTCTCGGTTACATCACCGGCATCGCTTTTTGCGCGATGCTGCTCTAGAGTGCCGGGCGGTACGACAGCACAGCACAGCGCAGCGCGCACGTACTCCCCGTGTTCTCGGAGCGCTCGAGCCAGGCAACCGCTCGTTGTCCTACAAGACCGCTGGACAAAGTTGTGGCTAGTATCAATTGGCCGTGCTCTCTACGTTGTATACCAGTCGACCTTCTGGAGTTGCAACACGAGACCTGACACAGATAGGAGAGGCTGCTGCTGTTGCTGCAGCAGCAGCAGTTGCACTCAGCTGGCCAAGCATTCGGTATGTTCCGATGGTGGCGTCCAATGTTCGTCAATAGATGAAACCAGCCTTACGAAATAACTCCTTTGCCTCTAGTTTTGATGGAGGAAATCTCTGGTTAATTTTATGTATAAAATCAATCGGCCCCGGTCTCGAAGCCTACTTCGCCACCGCTTTGCAGCTCGTTCCTCGCTCGCTTCCGCTGATAATCGATTAGAGACCGATAACCGCCCGATATCGTTCTCTTCTTCTTCTCTCTTTCTCTCTTCTTCTATCCTTCAGAAATGCACTCACTCACAAAGCGCGCTCATGAAAAATGATCCTGCGGTAGCTGAGCCTCTCAGGCCCGCTCGAATTGATTCCGCCTTAAAAGTGAGTCAGATCGTTCAATGGAGAACCGAGACCGTCCTAGAATAACACCGACAGATAATGAATGCGAAGCATTGGTTAAATGACTCAAGTTAAAAACTTCCTCAGACTTTATTTATGTATTGATACTTCCAACTTGACTACTACACAATTCCTTCACTTAAGCGTGAAACGTACAATTCTGTATTTGAGGGCGATCATTTCTGGATGCATCGGATGCGATAGTTTCTCAGAAGTTGGACATCGGGTTTGCCGGTTCGCTTGCGGGCTTGCCTGCCACTGTGTGCCACTGATTCAGAATTCCGAGTACGGCCGAAGTACGCGTCTTCGCTGGCACCGAGCTGTAAGTAATTTGCGTTTGGACGAACCGCAAGCCGCACACCGGCACCGCCACAATGCCAGTTCTTGATCCGGGACAATAAAGTCCACGGCCGTGCTGTGGCTGTATACCAACGCGAAAAGCCTTTACACTCCTCCTCTCACTCTCTCTCTCGCTTTCTCTTTCTCTCTCTGTCCCTCGCTCTGGCGTTAGAGACAATCGCGCCTCTGTGAAATGTCAAACGTACAGGAGGCTCACCGCAGAATTAAAAAAACCGACCCGATTTACGCCCAGTCGTTTATACTTAATCCTGAAAAACTTTTCGTCGCTTGTCCCACAGTTTTTCTCACCCGTAAACCAACTACCCTCTCATTCGAAATACCTGACTATTGTGCGTTGTGTATTTAAAAAAAAAACCTTGTGTTTGTCTGTTGCAGGAAAACATTTCGACACCGGAGCCCGCCGACATATCGGAGGAAGATCATTATTCAAGTAAGCGAGTTCTTCTTTTTTATTAACAATCATCATTAGTCATCATTACACAGTCTTGTAGTTCTCTCGCATAATCATTATTAGTGCTAGGCCTGATCGAAGTTTTCCCGATAGTTACTCGCACTCTCTCTTTTTTTTCTTTTCTTTCTTTCTTTTAAATTAGAGCCGCCTTTATAGTTGACGTATCCGAGTGGCGTACTTTTCATGTAATATTAGTGACACTGTCACGGCGTGCTACGGGATTTCCGTGCGGCATCATCCTATTCCGTGGTGTCAGGTCACGGTGCCCGTTTTCGGAAGCTGACCCGAATCCTATGCCGGTGCGGAGCTCCTGCATTATTGAGCGGCTTGAATGATTTAGACGTCAGAGAGCGCTCCCGTGACGCGAGTATGTTCGCTCGCTCGCTCCAGAACCCGCCAAGTTTGCGCGTCCGCTGATAAATCTCGATTCTCCCTCTCTCTCTCTCTCTCTCTCTCTGTCTGGCGTTGGTACCCTCGATCTATCTCGGTCCTCGCCGCTTTCATTCCGCCGCCTCCGCCACCGTCGCCGCATGAACTGAAGTGTGCTCCTCCACGTGTCACTGCTAATTCTCGCGCTCGAACGAGCGGATCGACGGTGCGCGTCCGAGTCCGAGTCGTCGGCGCCCATGCGATCGCAGGCAAATCTGAAGAGTGCCGAGAGCAGAGAGCTACCGGCATCCGACTCACTCGACGCGCCACGACGCCTGCGAATATCAGAGCGAGCGAGCGCGCGCGCGCGCCTCCGTGGGTCCAGTCAGATCATATCGATCATTCGGAGCGACGTTCCTCGATTAATGTCAGTTTCGTTCGAACCAACCGACGCTTTTCCATCCTTTACTCTCTTATTCATTCTCTCTCTCTTTTTCTCTCTCACCCTCGCTTTTCTCGACTTCTCGTCTGGCTAGTCTGCCTCATCTCCTCGTTTGGTACTCGTGGGCGCCGCTCATTCCTGGGATTACTTATCGATGATACACGAATCCGGCTACCCAGACGCGCGCGCCTCCGCGGACCGTGAATTACGTTAATTAAACTGAAGGATACGTTAAGGCAGTCGGTACTTTTCTGCACTGATAACGAATAAGGCTGGCAAAGTTTTCCGTGAGATTGGTACGTTTATCCCTTTGTCGATTATATTATGTCATTTGTTTGTTTTTTTTTTATCGAATTTGATGAATTTTGCTTGAATCCTTGGTATCGCAATGATAGAATATTTCGTGGACGTCGTTGCTTCCGATTTCTTCTACACTCTCACATTAGGCGTTCGGCGGCGCGCTTTCGATTACAGTGTTCCTATGTTACAGTCGCATCTCTTCGACGAATTTATCCGGTAGAAACTATACCGGACACATGCATGCTACTAGTGAAACGAGAGCCGAGTGTCGGCCACTGATAATCTCTGTAGGAACGTGTGTACGTACGCCTGTCGATGTGGCTCAATTGTAGCCGGGCTAACTTTTCTATTGACTTTCGTAGACGGTAATTGAAAGGCGGTGGAAGAAGAACATAGTATACGAAGAATGTCAAATTTTAACATCACACGCAAGACCGAACATAATACACGACTACACACACACTGAGAATTTATCGGACACTTGCATTCATCTTATAGCAGCACGAATGTCCTAAAAAAAAAAAATTCTATCTTCACGTATACGAATTAATGTCGATCCTTAATTGGGAATGGTCGAGGCAATGAAATCATTCTACAAAGATATTGGTCCGAATTTTCAATGAGCTTGCCTGTGCCAAACATTTCTATTTCCTCGATTTAAAGGAGACCTTTACAAAATTAGTCTTTACTCGTACGAGAGTAATGATCATCATCCAGGCAACGGTATACAAGTTCCCCTGCCAATGATTACAACTCTCACACATTCGCTCTTGGCAATGTTTCCAATGACAAGTGAATTACATGATTCTCTAATGGCAAACATACCTAGTACTTTGCTTATCCGAGATCCCGCTCGATTTCTCCATTCGCACGCTTTTACAAAGAACCCACTAAACGGACAGTCACAAACGAGTGCTTTATTAACACGCGTAGAATTGTACGTTCAGTAATAACGAACTATTATTCCCAATTCCCTACTTTCACGAAGGCAAAGGAATTTCTCATATTGGTCCTCAAATTCGAACTACATATTACTGATACTGGTCAATGATCCTGCGTATTCACGAGATTCAATATGAAATAACATACATCATTGTACGTTTCTACCTATCAGTCCCAGTGGGCCTCGAGGTAGTCATATCCCAGTTTTTGAGAGGGTGCACCTGATACGAGAACCGGATCAAAGCTCTTCTCTTTTCGGTAGCATCCGGGCTCAATGCCCAGTGCGTATCCCACTGACAGGACGTTGTTAATCGGCACGTCGAAATCCGGGGACATGTCGATCCATAACTCGATGACTGCGACGACAAGGACGCCGCGCGCTTGTCTCTCGATCACATCCGGAGATTAACGGCGTTCGAACACTCCTCTAGGATTAATGATCCTCGCAAAAGCTAAATCCACCAACTTTCATACAACGCTTTCGCGAACTTTAAGATCATCTTCCTTTGATAGGTTAGGTTTATACGAGTGGAGGAGACAAAGAGAGTGAGAGAGAGAGAGAAAGCGTGAGAGTAGATTCGAACGGGTAAAGACAGGCTTATCGGTTGCGCGTTTAAACCTGTTGCTTTGTCGAGTACCTGCGGGCTCTCGCGACTCAAATGCGTGGCGATATGGCTGTGTCGATTGATCGCAATCGATCAGACCGTTATAAGGTCGCCACCTGTCCATTCAATCCTTCTCAGAGACGTACCCACCTTCAAGCCCCGCGCACCACCTCCCGGCCCCTTCTTGTACCAGTATGAGATCTTGTAAGAGCAAGGATACGGTATTGCACAGAGCGTACATGTATTATCAACAACTCCCCCCCACTTTCTCACTTTTCTATCACTCTTTTTCTCTTTCTCTCTCTCTCTCTCTCTCTCTCTCTCTCTTTCTCATTCATTCATTCATTCACTCTCTTTCTCATTCTCTCTCATGCATACACAGCAAGCACCATGAAACCAATTGGCACTTTTCATTTCGGCAGGCGCGCTCATGAAAGACGCGGATAAGCTGAAGCTGATGCTGCTCGCGTGGAATTATAACCTTCAACAGCAAGCTCAGGCTCAGGCTCAGGCACAGGCACAGGCTGCGCAGGCTGCCAACGCAGCCCTCTCGCCAAATAACTCCTCGACCACTACGGCCACCACCGTTGGCATACCTGTCACCAGCCAATCGGCCATTTCCACGGCAAACAACACCATTAACAACTCCACACTTACAGGTAACACCTTATTTCCACCGGATACTTTCTTTTACCGCGCTTAGGGAATATTGAATTAGCTCGGTTTAGGTTAATTCATCAGCAATACACTTTTCGTATGGATTTATTGATCTTTCGATTCGGTCGATTTATTATATTATTTGGTTGAACGGCAGGGTAAAAGAGCTCGTATTTGTTGTCGAGTAGACGGAGAACACACAAGCCGTCGTCGTCGTCGTCGTCCTTCTATCGATTGAGGCCGGGCTGACGAAATCCTTTGAAAAGGATCCGTGTGTGTGCCGCGCGAGCCAACGTAAATGCCGGGATTTTAATGCCCGGTTTCGCCTTCGTCCTTCGTACGGGGATAACGAGCGAATCGCAAGCTTTTGCCGGGCCAAGGTGTACCGGGTATTTAGCTCGTAAAGTTTTGTCACCGTGCACTCTCAGTGTGATTAATCGATTGCTGCGTCTCCCTCTACTCTTCTTCTTTCCCCACCCTCTTCAACATATGCCACGCAGGATAACAAGAGAAATTCAGCGTACCGGATTCTAAACTAGCTTGTTTATCAGATACTCCAATTCGAGGAGGACAATGTTATTCGTATTTCATACTAAAGATCTTCTGACATTCTTGTATTACAACAAATTATCAAAGAAACGAAATATACAAAAATGATTCAACGATTTGTGTTTTGCAAGTAGAAACCTGTCATATATCTGGGACATCTAAAAGTCCTTTGGAATAACTTATAACCTTTTTAGGTAGAACTAATAGAAGACAGTGAATAGTAATATCGTAAAAGCCTCCGGTACGTTTGAGGATCGAAGGAGTAGAAGTGGCGGGTGATATTTTTCTGCGGCTAGCCAGTACCCCGAGTCCCAGGAATCGGTCGTGGTTCAGTTAGGCAAGGTTGCGGAAGGATAATTCACCGTTGCCCCCTTCCCCACCCTTCTTCTCCCCGTCAAGTTCTCTTTCTCTTTCTCTCCGAGTCTCTAACTCTCTCTCTCTTTCTCTCTCTGCGCGCGGGACGAGTGCTTCTTCAAGCTATCTCCCCCTGGCAGCTATACGAAACTGGTTTCGAAGCGGGCCTCTATATCTCAGAGGCGGTCATTGCGTAATGAACCAGGCATCGGCGGAAAAAAGGCGTAGGTTTATTATACGGGGAACGTGGCAGATGGAGCCGTCCCGGAGCTCCTCTTTCTTTCTCGTTCTCTCTTTTGGTACGTCCACCGTATAGATTTTGCATTTCATGCGGCACTCTTCGATCCTCCCTTAAGAGAGAGAAAGAGAGAAAGAGAGAGAGAGAGAGAGAGAGAGAGAACGAGTGGAACGTTTCGCAAATTGACTCGGCGATAAACCGCCGCCCCTTTGCGATCGACACGCAAACGCACTGCGCATCCTGCATTCGCGAGAAGGCAAAGGGCCAGGCAACATTTCACCTCGTTTTACTACCTTCTGCCACCGCAGCTGATTAGCGCTTCCTAATGACGCACTTCACGAATGTATTTCGCCAACTTTCAAAGAGCGGATTATCTTGCTACGAGAGAAAAGATCATCGTGACAGTGATGAGTCTGATGGTAATATTGCTCGATACTGCAGTTCGTATAGAATATGAATCATCCTTTGGAGATTGTAATATCTTACCCTTCGATCTGATACAATACTCATGAGAATACTTGGAAAGTGGTAGAGCGTTTTTTTCTATAGTCAAGTTTGTTAAGTCGAGTGTAAATCAAGAGGCATGCGTTCCTTTGGTGTGTAAATCGGTAATGCTGATGCTAGCACATCACAATATTGTACACGCTTGGTCGAAGTAATAGGTGGATACAAGTTGAAGAAAAGTGTCCTGCACAACCGCTATCTCCTGTGTAAGTAGCTTCAGGGTGCTCATGACTAGGGGAGTAGAATTTTTGTGGTAATGAACCTTTCTTATTGGCATCGCCCTACTAGGATTGCGCGAGGAAGAACGCCAGGAAATAACTGGTACTGGAGAAACGAGTAGTGGTTCTTGCTCTTCCGAATGCCGGGTGAATTATTCGCTTGGCACTGATATTCTCAAAAGGATGTGTCATCCGGTAGACAATTTCGTGAAACGACCCAATGATAATACTTGCGTCGTTTACGCTAGGTGGTCAGAGAAACTTGAGTCCTTTTTTTTTCTCGCAATGCTCATAAATATCAGAGTTTCGATCTTGCACGCTGAGAAAACTCTTCCTTAATGGTCAGTGACATTTGTGGAGAGGACGCGTGGAGACGTAAGCGTCGGGCATGCCTCTCTCCTTATCCGTTTCCCAAGTCGATGCGCAAGGTAGATAGCACGTGTGCTGTGTGCTACACCCAGCATCACCGGCAAGATGCTGGATCGGATCCAGCGAGGAGGCTCTCTCTTGGCTTCTTGGCGCGTATACATTTTTCGCGAATGCGACACTTATCCCCGAGAAATGCGGCGACTTCGGGATTTAGCCCTGCAATGATATTCATGAGCGTGCATGATTCTCAGCAGAAAAAACTAGTAACCTTGTCAGTGTTACTAAAAGCTTGATGGAATATACTCGTTAATTGCCAATGATATTTAAGAGAGTCGATGAGAAAAAAAATAGATGCGTGTTGCAAGATCAATGACACTTTCGTTGATTTTCCTTCACGATGATTAGTCGAAGTGTCACGATCCTTGTGGGACATCTTCTTCTTGCTAAGAGCACCGAGCGCACACGCGGCTTTCTGATGAGAGAACGGGTCTTTCCACCTCGAGATCTTGATAGAGGCGTGACTTCTTTTTGCTAATGAATCTCTTCACATCTGGATGTCATCTTGCCCAGTGTACACACGAACTATCCTATCACGGTATTTATCATTCAGAAGAGAGACAGAGAGAGAGAGAGAAAGATTTACAAGCCACGAGTGTATCACTCGAATCATCCACTTTATAATATCGTTCCTCCATGAAGTTTTACTTAAGTGCTCAGCAAACGAATGGGATACTTTTCTTTTATAGTCTTGTCAAAGGAATTAGAAGGTGAGAACAACCTGCGAGCGAGAGTTTAATCGTATCCTCGAATGTATTAAGAGTTAGTATAAATTCTATTCTTTTATATTACAATTATAAAAGTGTCAAGAATTGCTTCATAATTTCTTCTTCGCCATTCCTTCGAGTACCTTCTCAAACAACTATTTAACTCATAGAAAAACGAATTTTTCATCGCGAGTCACTGCTTCGTTTTGAATAGTTGAATGGAATGGTAAAGAAGTGGTAGGTAGAGTCGAGACGACCCGAAGCTTCCGAATTCCTAAATAGAGCAGCAGGCGCGGCGCATCCCATGGCGGCGTGTCTGTGACGTTTCACTGAGGAGACAGGGACATTTATGAGGGACAGGATAATACGTCTTCGTCCGTGGCGGGTGATTGCACGTTAACTGTAGAAGTGCCGCTGGCATTCAGGGATGTGGGAGAGCGGCTTGGTTGTAGTAGAGGCAGCCGCTGCCGCAGCAGTCAGCTTTCATAGAGACGAGGACTAGGCGGCTTTAGCGTATGGAACGAGTATAGCGAAGAGGAGTAGGAGTAGTAGGAGAAAGAGAAGGAGGAGGAGGAGGAGGAGGAGGAGAAAGAGGAGGCCGTGGGCGTACGTGGCTTGTCTGCGAATTTTGTTGCACCGGCACATAGAGCGCGTTACATAGAAAAAGAGGAAGTGGCTGCTCGAGCTAGCAGAGAGTCGTCGCATCGGGTATTAGTTTCCTTTTGCGGGAAGAGAGGTCGAAAGAATGAGGAGAGGACGAACTGCCGGGTGGGGTGGGGTGGGGTGGCTGCCAGTGAGGCCAGCACTGACACCAAGCCACCTTGGCTCCCCCAGCACACTAGTACCAGCAACATCGACTGATTTCAGGTTCAGGCCGACGGCCAACACCAGAGCTGAGTTCAGGAACGGTGCTGCTGGTACTGGCTGGGTTGGCTTGGCTGGCGGTGGGATTGGGATTGGTAACCGGCTTTCTAGCCGGGCAACCTAGCCACCAGGGCTTATATGTATTCCCTATCTCCTCTGCGCCGCACCTCTCTGCTTCTCTCTACTCTCCTTCAGCAATACCGGCATCCGCTCGCCGGAGGCCAGAAACCCTTACTTGCTCGTTCGATGTACCAGCAGCGTACCCCCGGCAATACCTCGTATGTGCAAGCTAGTGCGCATACACACATACTTTTAGAAGTCTCTCTGTGTATGTGGTTACATGTACATACCAGCGTGTCGATGTGCCCAGAGCGGCTGGTACATAAGAGCGCAAGAACCGAGGTGCACCAACCTTCGGGTCCCGGGAACTCGGCAGAAAGAGGGAACGGGAGGAGGAGGAAGCGCGTTGCCGCATCGCCAGCACGCCTCCTGGCCGAGGGTCCAGTTTCCTGGCTCGTCTAATACTAGCGCGTTCAATTACTGGTTCTACCGGAATCTTCCTGGAAGGATGCACGCGATCATTGAACGCAGAATTAGAATCATCCGCATAGACGCCCAAGGGTGAATCCTCACATGGCGCCCGGATCTATCTCTCTCTCTCTCTCTGTCTCTCTCTTTCTCTCATCTTTTCTTCTTTCGCAAAGCCGATTTCAAGATTTCGGTCCTTCCAAACCTGGTCGAACCAGTTCGCAGAGAAGAGATCGTTGAATGGATTATTACATCGTTGCTTGTGTTCACTAATGAGTTGTATTATTATTGCTCAAAGTGAGGACTATCTCAGTGGAATTGGTGAGTGAAATGGCAAAAGAGTGGCTCGACCGGAAGTAGATTTAGCGGAGGATAGAATTCGTTGGAGTTTTTGGATAGGCTATAAAAGTTTAGTGTAGAAAGTCCTCTATTCGCGGTACTATTCGACTCGAATCGAGACTGGTGCGGCTCGGCACTGGCTGAAATCCGCGAGGCAGCTAGCCTCTTTACGGTTCCCCTGCGGCACTCCCTCTACCCACAATCCACACTTCGTCGACACACACACGTACACACGTGAAGCCTCTCTCGCTGCTCCGACTTGTACCTGTCCTCGCCGACATCCTCGTGAAAGCACCTTTACCGTACATTCTCTCCACCGAGATCGTGCCACGGTGGAAGACCGTGGCCCCTTCTTGCACCTCGCGTAAGAAGTCTGCCTCGAGTTATTACGGGTTTTGGAAACAGGTCGAACGGTTCTCTCTAGAAAAAGGATCCCTCTGATGAGAATCCTGGACTATGTCCTACTCATCTTCAACCAGAAACTCCAGCGATTTGTTTAACTTTTAATCATCGATGATAATTCATTGAATACTTCACCCTTATTCTCATCGAATGATCTAATTGCATCGAGAATAGAACTAGTGAGCGAATAAATTCTATCTTCAAAGCTGGTATTCCACATAGGTATCGCCTACGCGAGGTGCAACCAAGGCCCCTACGGCACAGTTTAGCTCGCAGGCATTCCCTCAGCTTACCACGAGTCAATTATCCTTTGTCTAACGAACGTTGACTTTTTATCGAGTCCGTTCACGTGCGCCGCTACCCGTCCGGCAAGTTGCAGGTACCTACGGCGAGAACGAACCGCTTACGAAACACACTATCTCCTCTTTCTCGATCACCCCCAATGAGAGAGGTCACGCGATCGTAAGGTGTTCTTTGCGTTTGGTCGTTCTATATTAGCAGGATAAATGCCACCCACGTGTCCTGGGACTCCCGCTGCTCTAATAACGTTTCTCTCACCGTGGGAAGAAAAGGACATAATATTCTTTCTTCCTTTCTTAGAAATAAATCACAAATAGCTCATAGTCGATAATGACTAGTTTTTTATCCTGATTCGAAATCAATTATTCCAGATGATGATAGAAATGTTATTTAAATTCTTTACAGATTCGAGAAACGGTTCTTCGGACTTGGTGGACATGCCGTCAGGTACTGTGCCTAACTTGGGTTCAGTGGCTGGTGTTGGAAGCGAAGACATGGCATCCCTGTGGGCTTCATACGCGATGGGTCTAAAGAAGACACCACCGCCGGCATCCTCGGTTACGCCTTCACGCTCGGACCGAGATCGCGAGTCCAGCCCGCCCGGTGGCGAAGGCACGGGAAGTGCTCATGACGAGACCAGCAGCAGTGGCAACAAAGAAGATGAGGATGATGATGATGAGGACGCCGACGAGAGGTTGGACCCTAGACATCACGACCCAGAACGCCTCAAGGCATTCAATGTAAGTCCAACCGAGCACCTTCGACTCCAAACTTTCCCTCGCAACTCCCCAACCTACTCCAACTAGAAATCGTACCGCTGCACCCGTCTTCGTATTAACATACCATTGCGCTTTTCACTACCTTCCACACAAGTTAAACCGGTGGATTATAAAGAGTATTTAAAGCTTTTTTTTTGTCCCACGCCAGGAAGTCCTCGGCAATTGTTACGCGGTCTAGTTTTACAGGGTAGCTACAAATGCTAAATAGAACATGTGAGCTCAGTGGAGGTATCAATATACAAGCGGGTTGTCGCGACCACTTAAAAAGCGGCGAAGTTGTTCGCGCCCTGAAACGGCCTCGGAAAAAACGAGAGCAGAAAAAACGGGAATAGAAGCCTGGTCGTAGTAGCAGTGAGAGTAGCAGTAGTAGTAGCAGCAGTAGCAGCATGCGGTACTACTGGTGCAGGCTTTTCCCGAAAAACCTTAATTATCGTAAAGTTTCATGAGAAGGTTGGCAAGGAGGCGGCCTCGCAACAGGAGCGCGTCGGCTCTTTGCCTCTCTTACCGTGATTCTAGTCTGGCTGCCCCCTTTTCTCATCGGGGCAACCTGAAATATACGTAGCCCCGGATGTGTTCGCCCCAAGGAAGAGTAGAAGCAGCGCGCCTGCTGCTACTTACTACCGCTAGTGCCGCTGTGTGCTGGTAGCGAGCTAGCGAGAGTAGCATCTTAATTAATTACAATTAGTTTAATAGAGCCCCGGTAGCGTTGCCCCACCACTGCGAAATTCTTAATTCCTCGAGCACACCCGAGCTCTAGCGTATACTGAAGTATACGAGGAGGAGCCCCAGCGCTTAATTCATTCGCTCACGGTCGCCCGCTGGTCTTACCGCAGATGTTCGTGAGGCTGTTCGTCGACGAGAACCTAGACCGCATCGTGCCGATCTCCAAGCAGCCCAAGGAGAAGATACAAGCGATCATAGACAGCTGCACCAGGCAATTCCCGGAGTTCGCTGATCGAGCCAGAAAGAGAATCAGGACGTACCTGAAGAGCTGTCGACGGAATAAGCGGGGCAAGGAGGGTGCGCCTTGGGACGCGGTAAGTTTCTCTCGACTTTTCGCTTGGTGTACGTTAAAGTCTCTGATTACTGTCTGCCATTTCACTAGAGACTCGCCGAGCCAGTCCTTTCTACACCAACGTTCTTTGTCCTCTGCTATTGATGAGCTCATGCTACGGCCGAGCGTAACTCAGCCCGACTTATTTTAGCCGCTTCCTTAATCCCGTCCGATCGCCGCGAAAGTACGAGAGAATTCCTCGGCTCTGAGTCAGGATGTTCTCGGTCTTCTCTTTCGGCTTGTGGTATCAGAGCGCGCGCGCGTCCCCTTACTCACGTGACAACACACATTTTTCTTCTTTCAGGCGAGGCCTACACCGGCACACTTGACCTCCGTGCAGGCCGAGCAGATTTTGGCAACTGCCTGTGAGAACGAGAGCGAAAACGCGAAGCGCATGAGAATCGGCTTGGAACCAGTCTCACAGCCGATGCCAACTCTACCAGCCGCAACGGTAAGTGAAATTAGAAGTAGAATATAACAACAGTACTGTTTTCCCCTCTATCTCAAACTCTATAGCGCTTGCCGATCATCAGTTGGAATTATGAAATTGTGTGAGAGGGACTCTGCTCGGCTGAGGGTGATAAATCGAAACCTTTGGTACACGGCAAGAGTATTACGAGTAACAAAGCGGTGCCGATAGCGGTGCCAAAGCGCGAGCTCATCGTCGACATATGCAAGCGTATACCAGACCAGTAGCGTGTTAGCAAAAAATCGTGGCAGCCTGAATCGATTGCCGCTCGGGTATAGCGATGATGTGTTAGTATTCCGAATAGCGCACGAAACTCAATAAATATTGCGGTAATTACCAGGCGATCGAGTACATAATTATCGCGGTTGGAAATCGTAAAGAGCGACGGTCGGCTTCCTCCTCCTCCTCCTCCTCCTCCTCCAAGCGGGCTCCTGCGCAACCATTCCAAGTGAGAGATGTGTGAACGAGAAGAGCTAGGATTGATATAGGTAGAGAGAGACCACTGATAACCCGGGGGTCGCGCACCTCTCCCACTCTGATGCAACATACAGACTCATCGTCTACAGACTATAGCCACACTTCTCACTAACTGAGGTTCTACGCACGACCCGGTTCTCGACCACTTATGAAAATCAACCGACCGTCTTCTGATCGAGAAATGAGAATTTTTTGTCTACACAAATATGTTTCGTAGAAAGTGAAGAGATCCACGTGAATTTCTATGCTTTTGTTTCAACAAATCTCTACGAAGAAGAGGGACGAGAATTGCTACGGGCTCCTACTAGTTGCGTCTGATAAATCGATTTCGTGCCGCTGGCTATGCCTTGGCGAACATTGAATTTATTCGGTACAGCTAGAATCTGGTACACACGCGAATAGAGAAAAGGAGGTGACTGATGCTCGCACAGATCGCTCACACTGTGCTACGATCAAAAGGGGCAGTGTTACGAGATACGTCGTTTAGAAACCTCTCTCTCTCTCTCTCTCCCTCTCTATCTTTCTCCACGGGATCCTTGAATGCTGCGCTTGAAGTAAGTGCTGGCGCGTGATCGAGCGACGTGCGATTGGATTACTGCAAGTATGGAGGCAAGCGATGCTTCTAAAATGAGGGAGGGCATCATTCCGGTAATTCGGAGCGTTGCGCAATACGAGTTCGAAAGAGCTTTGGAATCCAATTTGTATCGTAACGTTATTCGGCGGTTGGACGGAGGAGAAGAGTGTAGAGTTCGTTAACCGGGTAAGGGTGAGGAAGTCGCAGGAAAAAGGCAGGAATGGTAACGAATTCCCCTTGGTATGTTTGGAGTGCGAGGTGTAGGCGGCAGAGCTCGAGCCCATCCAATTTCGCACAATGCACCGCGCGCGCCTTGGCACACCTAATCCGCGCGCGCGCGCTCGCCTTCCTCTTGCTCTTCTCTCTCCTTTCTCGATTCCTCGGCAGGTCCGTCTCCCGTGAACACTGACCCGACATCCACACTCTCTGTCCCGCGCTCTCTCAGAGTTGGTCTCCCCCTTTCGCTCTCGGTTTGGCGATGCGGCGGCGATGCTGCTGGCAGTCGGCTTCTCTCGTCGCGGCAGAGAAAGCATTCTCTCTCTCTCTCTCTCTCTCTCTCTCTCTCTCTCTCTCTCTCTCTCTCGGTCTCGACTTATCTACTTTGAAAATCCCTGCCGAGGAGTGGAGCGAGATACAGAGGTAGCGAGGGAGGACACGACGAGTGGGTAGTGTAGCACGGAGTGGACGAGGAAGGAGAAAGAGGGAAAGAGAGAGAGAGAGAGAGAGGAGAGAGAGAGCCGATAACCTCTCTGGCGACCTAAACCTAACCCATTAAGGAGAAGACCTTTATATACGCCGGGGTTCGTGCACGGACCACGGCTATCTGCCGTGGCCACCTATATAATTGACGTCAACGCACACTGCTCGCCTTTCATAAAAACACCTCCCTACATCCGCTGCTCTCCTCGCTCTCAAAGATTTCATTCCTCCGTGCCTCGGGAGTGCTGTCGGGATCCCTCCTTCGGCTGAGCTCCTCTCCGGTGCTCCGTATCTCTTCTCCTTTCTTTCTATCCCTTTTTCTTTCTTTGTTTCTTCCCTCGGTGCCTTCTCTCATCGCACGGTTCGTCGTCGTCGTCGCCGTCGTCGTCGTCGTCGTCGAGTCGAGTCGTCGGTTCCTTCGTTGGAAACACTTCTTTCTCAGCTCTCCCGCCCCCTAGTCCGCCCCCACACACTCGCTCCCCTCGCACTCCTTTTTCCTCGAATTAATTTCCTCCTGAGCTTCCTCGCTTACAATTAGCCAGATAGAGAGAACTAGAGAGGAAGAGAAGAAGAAGGCTTGGTCTTCTCCTGCGTGGCACATCTGGCCCCCGTCTTTCTTTCCTCTCTCGCGATCTTCCCCCCCCCCCCCCGCCCGCCCTTCTCCCTCCAGCCATCCACGTCGGTGCCGTGCTATACCGTGTTCCTCTTCTTTCGGGCGCCGCCGCCGTGTGCCCGTATTTTTGCCTCGTGCCTCCTCCTCCGGATCGACCGATTTCATCGTGTTCGCCAGAGACAACAACACGACTGCCGCCGGGGGAAGAACGGGTGTATTTGTGCGCGGCACGTTGTATTGTTATCGGCTCGGTGAATCGCAATAGAGAGCGGGCGGGAGGGCGGGCACGCGAGGGCCGGATGTGCCAGTGAAAGAAGAGGAGCGAGAAGCGAGCTCCCCCGCGGTACACGCACGTACCCTGCGCATTTATAATTAATAAGAATGTGGAAGTGAACGATAGTCGAACTCGCACTACGGATCGGCCTGGATGATCTCGTTTGTCGCGGGCGCGCTCGGCCTTCGGCATGCTGCTTTGCTCTCGCTCGTGATGCTCGGAAGAGTGTTCGCTTCCGCAGCCACCTAACGCTATCGCCGTTTCACTACTGATATGTACATTGATAGCTCGGTCCTGTGCGCGTGAGAGTCAGATTGTCTGTTTCTGTGTGTGTGTGTGTGTGTGTGTGTGAGAGAGAGAGAAAGAGCGAGAGAGGGAGGGAGGGAGGATAACCCCAGTTCAAAGATGAGGAAAAAGAACCTGAGGGTTGTTCACAAACAGGTGTACGAGCGCGTGCAACTGCAGCAGGTATGCGAGCCGCACGCATCACTACTTTGTAACTCAGCCACCACGTGGTTTTTACTCTCGTTGATCTCAGCGCTCGCTTACTGATGATCTACTGTTGCCTTCTCCAGTTATCGCGTGGCCGACCTGCAGATTCCTCATTTTAATTTTGATACGCTCGGTGCGACGATTGCGTAGATCCTATTCCTGGCTGCTGCGCGCGGAAACTCGGTCAAAATGTCGAAAAATCCGGAGCGAGCGATAAACACATCTCGCGCACGACATATGAGGGAAGGAGTTCCACACAAATTGGAACGGTCAATAATCAGTTCCTCGGGATTACTTCTAGATTCATCTTTTATCAATATCCCGCGTGAGAATAGTTTTGTATAGTAGTTCTGTAAATGGTGTTCGACATTTCGTATGAGAACCTTTGACAAAGTTATCTTTAGTTGAGAGAGGCTTGAACAATGTGAAGTGGTGATGTATTTGTTAGTGGAATGTCCTATGAAGTGTTATTAAGGTGAGCGGTTCATTGCAGCAAACGGACGTTCGGTCATCCTTGGACCACTTTTCGAGTACACCAGTGAAGTCACTTCCGGGCAAGAGGGAAGACACGCCACCAGCATCGCTAACATCCCTGGCACCGTTAACCAGTTTGGCAAACTTACCGAGCAGTACCCTCTCCTCTACTCCACTGTCGCTCGCACCCGCGTCGAAGTTACTCACACCGGCGGACAACAAGGGTCTCATGAGGTCAGTACGATGAACTAGTTATGGAGATCGATTATTCGATAGTGCCGAGGCGTCGTCTACAAACGCAAATCTTCTACGTGACGCTCATCACCAATCGAAACGATTGCCGTCTCTTTTACCAATCGTCTTTCTGCTACCAAAGATACAACAAGTCCATTCAGTTTACGCCGAAGAGTTCTGGCTAATGCCAGTTAGAGCAAGTGGTCGGATCGATCAGCCCTATCATGTATACTCTATAGAGTTGTCATTCTCGTCTGGAGTGCACAGCGAAATGAATAGTAAATTTCCTTCACCGCAAACTTCCAGACACGACAACAAGTGGAGAGACACGTCCCTGGCCCCGTCTATCCACCTACGCCAGGAGAACCGCGCGCGATCAATCTCCTACCGAACGCCTCGTGATTGTTTCATTCGTGATCCTTCATTCATTGGCAGCTCGCGCTCTCCTCGCTGCCTTTGCTCTTCGTGCAGATAAAGAGCATGGTCACGCGCGACTGCTCGGTCAAAGATCACAGAATAAAAATGACGAGGAGAGACAGTCAAGGCGAATGCGTGAAGAGGGGGGCGGTGGGGGGGGGGGACGAGGTAGTGGTGGTGGCAGAGGGACAGCCCCGGGCGTGTGACGGGCGCGCGCTAATAGAAGTGCGGATAATCGATGCCGGGCTAATCAATAACACGGATCTGAATGGCGTTTTTCAGCCAGGCGACGATAGTCAGCTCGTCGGCGGTTAATGGTGTTGCCAGCGGCGGTGCACCGACAGCGATGTACAGGCCGAACTTCAGCCAGGCGTTCCAACGTGCCGGCCCCACAACGGTACCACCGACCCTGTCAGCAGGATTCTACCCGACACAAAGCTTCACTTCGGGACTCCTAAGCAACGGTACACAAAGTAATAATCCTTATTGGTGTCCTTAAGTTTCGCTTTTACCCGATGATCAAACGCTACTATTTCTGCTTTTCATTTGAGTACTTTTCGTGTTGAAACTACATTTTTGTACACTCTAAATTCCCTCAACACTTCCCACCTTCGCCGCAATGTATATTACTGATTTTATAAGGGATTTCGCAAGGTGCTTCTGCTTGTATCAAGGCATCCTTTTGTCAGTTTCTAATTGTCATGGGTTTCATTTGCAGGACCGACAGATCTGAGTATGAAGAACACGAAGCCACTGCTCAGTCACAAGCTAAATGCCACAGAGATGACAGCCGTGAAGCAATTGATAACTGGATATCGGGAATCGGCGGCTTTCTTGTTAAGGTCCGCCGATGAGCTTGAACAATTATTGCTTCAGCAACCATAGAGCTACGTTTACGCGACCAGTCCTGAATAATTCGGCTGGTTACACCCAAAGGAATACCGATGGGAGTGATGGATTTAGCGTTTTGCCACGAAGTAGCGCTTTTTTGGTTGAAAAAGAAAAGAACGAGCTTTGAACACCGCCTTGTGCCAAGGCTGTTCAACTTCTTCAGGCTTTCCTTGGCACGATGTCAGCTATCGATGGTCGGTAAAGAATTTCTGTTATCCTTCATTGCTACAGAACTGAAATGATCCTGCGACTCTTGGCAGACGAATTGTGTTAACCGAGGCGTGATGCTCGATGGAGGGATATATGCATCGGCAGATAAGATCGGAAATTCTGTGCGGAAGTGTGTAAGCGATCTTAGGAGCGCATTTATTTGTTGTTGTGGCATCCGGTCAAAGCCGGGAACAGAGTTCCGCGCACGAGTCAGTCGTGCGCACTTAAGCGCGCTCGGAAAGTTGTCAGGGCGCGAAAGTCGTAATGCCTAGGCTTAAGGAAATTATTCAAACAGGGTGTAAATAGAGAGGAACTACAGATATTTACTTAATTATTATTAAGCTTAAGAGCGACAAGTGTGCACGAGTGTGAGTGCGTGAACGTGACGTGAGAGTGTTGAAACTGTGGTGGGAATGGAAAACCGGGACGGAAATCTATGGTTGTTTGAAAGTACTAGTATTTTCTAATGAAACGCAAAAAAGAACGATACAAATTCCTGATTACAACGATCGTTACTTATAGGGTACAGGGTACGCATTAGCGTCCCGCGGTGCCTCCTCGACTATAGCGTACACGAGGAGTCACATCACGCACTTGCATTTTTTCTTATCGATTTCATAGCTTCGAATTCAGCGGAAATACTACGATATACATATAAATATATAAAGCTCAGACTTTTCCTCGAGCGGCTTGAACGCGCGCGGGTACCAATTTAGCATGGTCCCCGCCGATTCTTGTATGTTGTCGTTGTGTACATACGAAATTAGATAACGTATAATACCAGTCCGTACGATGTATGTCACAATCGTCCGACGCACATTTTTTGGCTCTTTCGAAGAAAAAAATATTGAAAAAAGAATGCAGGAACGAATCGAGACACTGAAAAAACGATGTATGGATGTGGGAAATGGTTCACGTCGATCAGGAAAAATGTGATTTGTGATTTCACGAAGAATGAATTGCAACAGTCATACCTGTACAAAGATATCCGCATATGCAAAATGTTCACGCGCATAGATATTTGTATATAGACATATGTAGGTCGCAGGACAAGATGGATTTTTTTTATACCGACGATGCAACTGACGCAAGCTGATCTCGTCATTCGGAGGTCTCCATTTCTGATCATTGTACAATGCGAAGGCGTGTAGCCAATTGCAGGGCCAAGTCGAGAGGTCAGAGCATAGTACTTCAATTATGTATATTTATCGGGACCATCTTGTCACGATCGGACAATACGTCGAAACCGTATTTGTGGTCTCCGGACGCATCCACTGTGTTACCAAAGAACACTGATTAATGATAATATACACGTAGCGCTATAGAGACAGGTTTATTTACTACTTTCTCTTTATTTTCTAAGTCTCTCTCGTTGGAGCAGCAAGTCATTTTTATTGATTCGTTCGTTCAATCGTGCGCGATTTAGGATACGCGGCAGTAGGTTGCCAGACAGAACGTCTTCAGCTCCATCCTTATTATTATCCTGTCTATTACGATTATTACGTTATTATTCTATGATTATTCTATCGCGAGCGTTAGGGGCAGCCAATGACCAACAAGCGGCTGCTCTCCACGTGTAGTTCTCGCGCGTTAATTCTATTTTCTCGTTGTTTTGTACATAGTTTATACACACGCGTCTCCGTAACTCTCACGTACAGATTACGGATATTCAGTTGCTTTTAACGAGATGCGAACAGAGAATTATATATAAAAATTATATAAATATATATATATATATATATAAACGCGATATATATGATTGTAAAATATGTTTATGTGGATGATCATCATGACTGAACTCCAAAACACAGAGAAACATTCCATCAGGGGAGGGAGGAAGTCGGTCAGAAAAACAAAGTGTGAGATGAGCTTTCGTAGGTTTCACACAAGAATAACGACTTTTCCTGGTGCACGAAACGCAAAGTCGTTCTTCCTTTTTCCTTTTCTGTATTTTGTAAAACGTTACATGGCGTACTGTGCTTGTGTCTGAACGAATCAGTATCGTGATACCGCTTCTCTGAAGAAGGAAAGGCAGGTGTCTGGCGATAGGTCCCATCAGTCGAAATAGTCCGACGGTCGGCAATCTAAGCTATGATAAAGTAATTAAATATTCGTGAAATGGTAATGTCACAATAGATTCTATAACTGCTGACTAGTTGATAATGTCCCTGAACAGGTATCGGAAATCGGTATAGTGCAATAGTCCTACAGCTACTACTACTTTTTTCTCTCTCTCTCTCTGTCTCTCTCTTACACTCTCTCTCTGCGTGGATAAATAGAAACATTGTCGTAAATTCACCCTCCGGATTTTCATTTTACTCGGACGCCCACGTTCATGAATGTTACAAACTCATTACGGTGTCATATCTAACCACTGTAGTATAGAGCATAACACATAACACATTGCGAAATACACTCAGATATACCATAACACACAGACAGGCAGCATACATACGCAAAGAGACATTATACACGTGCCGGATTTCCGTTTCGCACTAGATTTTCTCACCTCTGGCCATCACAATAAACAGAGCCAACTACGATTTAAGCCGCGTCGACGACGTTCTCTCTATAATAATCATAATAATCGAGCTTCTGAAGAGTTCTCAATTTGGTTGAGAGGGTTTCTTGTTTTGCCAGTTGAGTCCAATATAAATCCACGATACGCCTGGTGAGAGAATTTAAAAAGGAAAAGGGAAAGACGAAGAAGACGAGGGGGGTGATGCGCGTAATTGTAACAGGGGTGTGGCAGAGAACATGCGCGATTCTCAAGTGCAGTTCATTTCGTTCCGTTCTTCATGCTACGGTGTGGAGACATTTCGAAAGTGTCCGTACCTTAATTTCCGCCTACGCGGGGTGCAGTTCTACCGTTCATGTAATCACGAATCGATGTATATTGATTAAAGGGCAAAAAAAGAAGATATGTATTTGTTCCTGAGACGATGAGATAAAAAACGTAATAAGAGTAGTACTACCGTAATATTAATATTCAACTAGTAACTCGATAAAGATAATTTGATGGTACATACTTTTCTTATAAGTAACCTTATACATTACTACAATTATTGTAGAGTTGGTACGGTCTTTGACGATGCCTTGCCTGTAAATGTAACACACGTTGAATGAAAAAAATCTTATTACCTTGTAAATGTTTTACCAAATATAATCGATTATTCAACTTATAATCAGCCTGCTGGATCGATAGTCCGTCGTTCCCGAGCCATCTAGACACGCACACATCCACACGCACACCGGATACCCATACAGCTAAAACTCTTCCAGCTTGGCCGCGTAAACACTTTTTGCTCATCCTTCCGCGTGTGATTAACGCTCGGCTACAAAAGTCGGCTAAGGCCCCGTGGCCTGCGCATGTACGAATCGAGAGAGGCGAGCATGCGAACGCATGCATAATCAGCCCCTTAAAAGCCGCGAACAGCGAGCACACAGCGGCCTTAATGTATTATGTGCATGCTCTGTCGAGCGAAATGGAAAGTCGAACGAGAGAGCAGAGCGAGCGTGTGCGCGCGCGCAACGGAGATCACGATCTTAGCCAGATTGTGAAACAAAACCTGTCCACGGCTCTATGGTAAGCAACCACCATGAGCGAAACATCCAGCCAGTAAGTATCTCAACTTCTCGCCCAGTGCGCGCCTGGGAATTCTCATTTTTCATGCCGTACTTATACTCCTTTCTGCCAAATCCATGTCATTCGCATGGTAAATACATAAAACGAGGTCGGTAATCGACGCTCGTCCTGGCACGCAACAAATTCCGTTCAAGTTCACTCGCTCTCATTGCCAGCTTCTTGTAGACGTACATTTTGCGCGGCCCACATTCTTCGAAAGTTTCGCCAAGATCCACGCGCTACCATAAAGAGCCGAGGCGAGGCGGTCTTATCAACATCGTTATAAGATCAGGGCAAGCGGAGAGCACTTAGGATCACAGCATGGCTGTTGGTGTACGCATACGTGCATACGGGCAGTTCTACGCCCCCGAGACAAGGGGATATCGTAGGGGCTTGTTTCGTGGTAGGTCGTAAAACTGTCTGTCCTCTCTCTCCCTCTACCTTTGGTACTTGTTCTCGCTGGAGCCCTCTGGAGCAGCGTTTATCGTTTGGCAATGTATCACAGGCTTTACGAAGGTCTTTGCATTCGAATCGCCCGCGGTGTTCGGCAAGAAGGGTTAGTCATTACGGGACGAGCACGAATGTGCATCGCATGTACGTACGGATATGCATATATATTCAGTGCTCGCTTGATAGGGTGGATCATATCGGTGCGATCGTACCGCAATATATTTTCAAGACATAAAAATTACCATTCGCATGGGTGCTTCTTTGACGAAGCTTCCCGGTATCGAAATAAAAGCACTTCCAAGTAGTCTTTTGTACGCCTTTGAATGAAACAAGAATTCGTAAGCGAGTGTAACCTTACTTTCAGGAATAACTGAACAGGATGAACATGACAAAGGAGATGGACAGTGATAATGTAAGGACTGTCACCTTATACATTATTATAATTAGGATATTTGGCAGGTTCGATTATTCTCATTGTGGAATAAATTTCGCGAGGTACCAAAAGGCGACGACCCTTGAAAGCGATCGACTATCAGCTGTCGATCGTCCGATACCAATTATACCAATTACCAGGACCGATCAGCGCGTATATCGCGCCAGCCGAAAGGCGAAACCGCTCATTAAATCCAGCTTTACTACCCTTCTCTCACTTCTCTCCGTTCCCTCGGCTTTAACGCGACCTACCAGCAAGCATATATGTGTGAATACATCGGATATACATAGGTGTGCGTGCGTGCTTGTATGGATTGGTGCCGTTCGCGCGAGAGCTTCTTCAACGTGAAATGGAGAACGCTGCTCGTCGCCGCGCAACCCGCCGAGGTTGCCAGGGTCATTTGATTCAAAGGAAGGTCACAGCAAGGTCATCGACTGGCGAACCAACTATTTCAAGGCGCGATCTTGCCGTGCACGTGACACGAGTCTTCTGGACACGCGGCTTCACTTTCCTTCGACGGACACGTGATTTCGAAGAATCGCACAAGAGAAAAAGAAACACGTCGATACTCCGCCAAGATTATCGATTAATTTCTGTATATCAATGAAGTGTGAGGGATCGTCGATTTAGTAGATGGTCGTCTGGCCGCCGAGTGATTTATACGATAGCACCGAGATTGGCCGTTTTTGCGACTCTCACCTTCTTTCATGTCGATCCCACTCACCTTCCAACCACATGAACAAATCAGATGCTTCTTTTATAATAGCTTTCGAAAATATTATTGACCAAGCTATGGTCCACCTTCTCTTTCCTTTATAAAATAATACTTTACCTTACACGCCCAACGAAACCATCATCATTCTCATAATTTTTGCATAGGTCGAAGGAATATTTCACATATTCGTATCTTTATAACCGAAGAGCAGAGAATCCTCGAGAATTTCGTGTACAGGGTGTAACAGATAGAATGGGACCAGCTTTTTACCATTGATTTATCGGTAATACCGACATTGTGTAATTGTTTTAGTAGCCGTGTAATGTCACTTGTGTCGTGTGCTCAGCGAAAAACATGTGGGAAAAATGAATTTTAAGCTAGGGCTCTGGAATTTATATCACTTCTTCCTTGATGCAAGAAAACATTCCCCACCAAATTTCAGCCCCGGAAAATGTCGGGAAGTATGAAAAACATGAGGAAAACAACGAAAATCAATTATTTAGAATTGGTTTTCCATATGTTTTCGGTACAATTCCGGCATTTCTGCCACTGGTTTCATGTTTTTTATCCGTTTTGATACTCAAACAATCGATGTATGAAGTTTCATTAAAATCCGAGAACCTTCGAAAAATCGAAAATTTGTGAAGGGGTACATATGGAAAAATTTGCGAAAAAATGAATTTTGAGCTAGGGCTCTGGAATTTATATCACTTCTTCCTTGATGCAAGAAACCATTCCTCGCCAAATTTCAACCCCAGAAAATGTCGGGAAGATTGCAAAACGTGGAAGAAACCGTCAGAATCAGATGAAATTAATTATTCAGCCTTTGCGCTTAACATTACACGGCTACCAAAACAATCAGGCAATGACCGTATTACCGATAATTCGATGGTAAAAAGTTGGTTCCATTCTATCTGTTACACCCTGTATTTCCTTATATAACGCCTCTGAAACGTTTGGGACGATCACACTTGTGAACTGTGATGAGTGGCGAGCGATTGGCAAAGGTACATAAATCAAGTACAATTAAAGAACCAATTCGATTGAGAATTTATATCGGTGCGATCTGCACTATATCAATAACACCGCTCACTCAGTGTAGCAGGGAGGTAAGCGCGAGGATATAGTCGGCTTAACGATGCAATTAGAGCGAGCCGAAACAGCTCGGCGATTCAAATTAGGAATGATAAATAGTTGGAACGCCCACGCAATGATCGTTTTTGTTGTACTCGGAAGCTAACTAATTTATTTGTGACGGCAACCCGGTTGCAGGGAACCCATGCTGCCCAGCTCATTAATCCTGGGCCAGTACTTGTAATAAGCCCTTAATCTTCCTATGAGGTTGCTACCTGTGAGTAACTACCATCCAGGGGCATCGTGGGCCCATGGCCTTTCCAACTCTACCTTTCTCTCTCACTCGCTCGAATATTCCACAAATTTGCCTGATCGCATGGTTGCGCGATATTTATGACGCGAAAGACACTTCTACCGGTAGTGCAATCAGGTACGGCTAATTAATGCTGCTCGTAAATATCTCCACGGACATGTTAAATCACAGGCAAGGTCAACGTCGCTGCAGGTAAGCGCGCGCGCGAGGAAGGACTTTAATCTTGGGACCTCCAGGAAGACGCAGTAGGTTCTTGCGTGGTTTTCGGCGTAAGCTGTTGAGCCTGCACCCCATCTTTTTGCTCAACTTCTCTCTCCTTATAGCCAATTTGACTTAAGGGCCACACGAGTGCCAGAACAGTCTGCGAGGATCATCGTCTGGGTGTCCAACGGGTCATTGGTCCACAGTTTTTGGGAATTTTTTCGAAAAAGAATACTTGAATCCAAATTTTAAAATAGCTATTTTCATTCCCGTTTTGTTCTCTACAAGATAGCTATAGTGATTTACGACATTTTTGGAATACCATGTTGAGAAAAAGTGTTAGGGCAAAATCTTTTTAACTGAGGAACGAGGAATATATATGCATGACTGCAGCATTAACTTCCTAGATCATCTAAGTGTGTCTGAATAGTTAGAGTTATCGTTGAGTAGGAAGATGTGCGAGTAATCTTCTTCTCGACGCTGAAGAAAACCGATGTGGCATAGCTGTTCGCCGATTATAGCGCAACACCGACAGGAGCAAATTAGGATTGCGCTTACCGTTTAAGCATTGATTGAAGATATTCGGCCTTAGTTGCATCTAAGGCGAAGAAGCCGCAGGAAGTCGGAAGAATGAATGCGAGTTAGTATCCTCGCACTACGTTCGCGAGTGGAATCGCAATTGCGATCACTCTTCGAAGCAGCCTTGGCTTTGTGGGATCGGTGGTTAAGCGTAATATCGCCCAGGATATCAGGATGCCCAGTTACGACTACGATGTACTAGGAAGTGCGCGTTGTCCTGACAAATGAGATTAATCGCCACCAAATACGGGCGGTCGGGGTGGGTTGTTGCACTCGCAATTAAAGCCCGTTAATAAAGCACCAAGGCAAATCGTTTCGCGCTCGCTGGAATGTGAAAGTAGATAAGTGCGCGCGCGGCCGCTTGTACTTTGTGCCCTGGAGTCCCCCGATAGCCAAGCCAGCGGGCTCATTATCGGATTCAGTCTTAATTGAGATTAGTTTTGTTAAGGAACCGCGCGCGCGCGCGTGCGCACTCGCTCTAGTGCGGACTAGTTCCGCAAACCTATATAGGCAGCCCTATGTAAATGTCATTATCATGATCAACTGCTTTGCGTAGACGAAGCCTGCACGGCCAATTAGAGACTCTCCTCTCTGATCTCACTATTTTCTATCATCATACTTTTTGTATGCTTTGAAAATCCAAGGCTCGCCTTTTGCCAAAAGAAACCTCCGCCACTTGCCCGATATGCCCACGGTTTCTTACCTTAAAAGAGAATTGCGATTGATAGCATACATACGTATGATTTCAGTTTCGTTGCACTCATTCCATGCTCGTTCTCCGACTGGTTTCTTATCGATTCGGTGATGCAACGTTCGCGAACTTGCAATGATGTCATACGTAGATATTAGTCACTCCGTACTCTCGCGTATTCGTTGCTCCCAGCTTTTTGCTAACGAGATCCCACATGTACACTCAGGCCAGAGTGAAAAATGGCCAACGATTGGCATCGGACGTGGCACCGTGAAAGTGAACGTCGCTCGAATCGTTGCAGTTGGGTAAACGGCATTTGCCCTGATAGCGTGTTCCAATAAGACTCACGGTCGACGAAAATTCTTCTCTGTTTTCTTGCCTGTCTTCTATGAAGTTCACTTTGCATTTAGAGGTTATAAGTCATAGCGCTTCCAAGCCAGAAATCCTGTCACATGGTTTTACTGTAAATTCACATTACATGGCACTATCATTATCCTTGGATGGGAAATATGTTCTGTGGTTGATTCATTAATTACATTATGACAAGACGACTCATAGCAGCGGTTGACACGAGTTTATATTAGTACCTGGTGAATGTTATCTGGATTGAACTCTAGCTTGGTAATGCGATTCTAATGAGTGCAATACACCTTTGCAGCTGAGTGTCCTACTAATTACATGATATTTTTCCTTCACCCACCGGTACACAGGTCATCTTCTTCATAAGTATTCTTCAGAGAGTTTACGAAGCTCGAGGCACCACCTGCCTCTTTCAAGATCGTAAATCATCATGACTGACTCACAGCGATTCTAAGACAACTTGAAATCCATTTTAAGAACATTTCTAGGCGAATTGCCAATGCAATCGAACCAGCAATTGTATTGTGGATGGGTACGCGGAGAAATAGTGAGGATGCTGTCAGTGGCGAGTGGTCGGGCGGGGCGAGTGCATTGTACAGTTAGGACATTGGTAGAGAGCGGCGAGAAGCGTAATGAGAGAAACGTGCTGCCCTTTGGCCTTCGATCTGCTCTCAGCCATACGTATTCTCATCGTGACACCGAATTCCTGAGGGGCGTGAGCGCGATATTTCGAGGAATGCGTGCGAAGCTGCAAAGCCAACGTAGAACCAGTTCCTATTGCGGTCAAAAAATTACTGGTAGATTAATTATATTTGAGAAACAGCGAGTGCGCGCAAGGCCAGTGACCGGTCTCGACTAGTGCCGATGCACGTGGAAAACTTACTTGCGCGTTAAATTATTCCGCCAGTCTCGAGCGCCGAGGTTGAAGTGGAAGGTATGTGTCGTGGGAAAGAGGACACTTCGTTTTTCATGCGAGCCTGTCCCGCAGGATTAGCCCGAAGGAAATGTTCATCTGGGAAATCAGGTGTGCATCGCAAAGAGAAAGAGAAAGAGAGAGGGGGATGAGCGAGAGACTCGAGATATCGCAACTTGGCCGATTCTATCGATCTGACACCTGTTGCCACGGGAAAGCGCGCGAGCTGACATGCTCCTCGTTGGACGCTCCACACGCAGAAACTTAATTATTCCCCCATCGTCCCGGATAATCAAGCACCGGTTAACCGACGCAATCAGAGACTCTCTATTACTTCCGAGAGGATTCCACTCGACTGCTGCTGCCACTATGCAAAGTGGACACGAGACCAAGCGACTGCCAGTAGTTATAACCTCTCCACTTCGCCCAAATTCTTTCCATTCACGCGTACATTTTCATCGGCTTCAACTCTGTATTATTATTAATTCAATGATTCTTCACTGCCAAAATATCTGTCGAGCGTGTGTCAAAAGACACGTAGTCATTCAAGGTGTACAAGTGTGTTCGTGGTTTAACAATAGGGAACTTCTAATTTAATCTACGTGGGTAGAGATCGACTAGAATGAACGAGAACCGCGAGGTGTTTGCAGTTTGCAGGAGGCGAGTCATGTCGCAAGGGTGTGACGCCTCCGCAAGGACTCTCACCGAGGACACGAAAGAGGACAATTGTTAGAATCGTAAGGATGAACGAGGCTAACTATCTTTTGCGTAAGTCGCCGGAGTGTCTGTCTCATTAGCGGCGGTCGCACCTCGCCACTCAATCCCACGCCTCAATGACTGGCTGCTTCGCTGACTGACTTACTGACTCTATCTAGTACAGATTCAGACGCACATACTACGTATCTCCATTTCGCCAAGAACTCTCAAGCATTACGAAACGATGCGTTGCGTTGCGTTGCGAGCCACCAATTATTTGGCCACCACTTCATTGTTACCTTTTCCGCGTGGAAAAGTTTCGAAAAGTTCTCACGCAATCCTTGACGGTTTCAGATGTTGCGGGAGAGAGGTTTGTATTCACAGATGAGTATACATATGCACAAAAATCCCGGTGGCTCTCGAGGATACGCGCTATAATTCCGCCCGCTTTCTTCCCAACTGCTTGCAAAACACCTAACGTCTGAGTGGCCCCTTTGTGCCGTTTAAGAAGACGCCAAGGTGAAGACACACCTGACTCTTGTCCCGAGAGAGGAGACAGCCTTGGACACCGACGAACGCATTCATCTCGACCGAGGAAAGTGCCGAGAATAATGATGGAAGAACAATACAGGCGACGACATTCGGTATTAGTTCAAACGATTTGCATGTATGACTGATGGCTACGAAGCAGAATATCGTATATGCTTCTTCTCTCGAAAGTCGTACTAACATTCGCCTGTTGGTGACATTGGATGGTTTGTACGAAAGCTGCTCCCATTGCGCCAGGTAGTCATATCAGTTAGTTGGCAATATTAGAACCAAGCAGATTGCACAAGGACAGTTTTCTATGCTGGAGAGATGGCAAAGTACATATACGGTATAAGAGGCTGTATGATTCGAGTCTTTGAAGTAAGATATAAAGCCACCAGCAAATTTGCGTAAGCAAATCGAGCATTCACATATTTTCTCGTTTGTCGAAAGCAGGATACAGACTGAGAATGCAGAGCCGTGCTGCTGGTCGAAGGTAAGTAGCATGCTAGAGTGAGTGCTATCTGTCGTGGTTGAAACTTCTACTGGTATTTGTGTATAATCTGGTTGTTGGAAGGAACTATATGGAATATAGGGCACTTAGCTTGGTCACAATAACGACGAACCTCTTAGCCTGGGTAACGACCGCTCCGACCGCTACGAGCTCGACATCATCAGACCGTCCAGCAAGCTCGTACACATCGGTTGGTGACCTTTACGCTAAGGGACCACAGTGTTCCATTTGCCCGGCTAGATTGAAATTCCATTCTATCATCGAGCGCGCAACGTCCATGTTCTGTCTTCTCAGAGATGCTTCGCTCTTTTCTTCCCTCGGCAAAGGATAAAATGTGTTGCCGGACGAACGACAATATTTGCAATTCATCGCCTGCGGTAATTGGCAATTATAAATTTTGCTTCGGTACTCGCCGCTGCTGGAATAATTCATACGCTGCCGCCGCGCCGCGCCGCGCCGCGCTGGTTTTGCCAAAGTCACGCGCGCCAACTCCCCACTGCATTGGGACGTCGAGGAACGCCTGACTCTCTTCAGGCCTCATAACAGGACTTGTTTCCCAGCGATCACTCACGCGAGATCCTTATTACATAGCACAACGATCGAGTGCAGGGAATATATTACATAAGTGAATGTAAACTGATTTCCTTGTATTTACATAGAGCGTCCGCTGTCGTCTAAACCATCCCATTCGCCAACATTTCAATGTCACGTAAATATATTGACACGAAGAACCAAGTAGTTCTTGTTGGTGGATCAACTGATTTTTTAAGTAGATCATCATTCCATGGATATATTGCATGTCAGTGGACACGCAATCATACGACAGCTATGAATACTGGAGAGTGATTTGGAGAGTCGTTTCCGTGAGTTGGCTTCGATATCGCTGGTTTACCTCTCAAACAGTTCTTAAGCATGCAATCAACATGATCGCCAGGGAAAATCTGCACGGCATGCTCACGCTACGACAAATCCCATCGGGCTAGTCTCTCTCAAGCCAGTGCCGGACACGTAGATTCAGAAACAGGTATGTACACACAGGTTGCGCCGATTACGCGCACTGCAGCCAGGACTTGTTCCTTGGCAGTCCGTGATAATATTCTCGACGGAGTCGCGTTTCCATGCAGCAACCAGCGAGTCCTTCCTGGTCAGTAAGAATGTCAGGAACCCGCGTGCCTTCTCAAGGAAAAGGATGGTCGTCCAGACAATCATACCTCGACTCGTTTAACTCATGCGTGCCACACGGGTGTCTCCCGATGAAATCAGTCTCGTGAAATTGAAAAGAGGCCGACTGCTTACCGTTAGAATTTGGCATGCTTTCCGCAGAGGGGAATCCTTGCCTGTTGCCATATATTCAAAAAGCGGTAAGGTCGGCATTGTGGCCATAAAGGAGTCACACTATCGCCGTGATCACGCTATCTAGCAGCGGGTGAGATCGCCGTCTGTAGGAATAACAGGATCGCGGCCAGATAAATCGGCGCGTGAAGCCAAGGCCCGTGGGATTTTTCCTCCTCCCTCTTTCCCCGTCTACATTGCCAATACCACTCCTTCTCCATCGCTCTCCTTCTCTCTCTCTCTTCTAGTACAGCCACTCTATCTCTCCCTCTCTCTTTCTCCCTAGTGGAAATATGATCGAACTTTGAACCAAAAGCATAGACCGTCTGAAAGCAGCGCCTGTCATTGGCTTCATCCAGTCGGCACGGGAGATTACTCGCGTCAATCGGTACTCGAGAACAGAGCGACTCTCCGCCCGATCTAACAAATGATTTCCGCTATTATTGGTTATGCGCTCAAGAGAGAGATACGTATTTCCGCGTGCTACTCGAGCTTGGTTAACGGTACTTGTCAAGTGGATCATCAACTTCTTTAATTCATCGTTGTCACCGTCGTTCGCTCAGATTCCTTTAGTAGGATTTGATATATCACTTATCGTCGAAAATCAAAATCACTACCAAGTAGGATAGCACAACTGTCGTCGAGTGAGTGTGAAATCAACTCTTGTAGTGGGTCAACCATGGAAAATGTTGAGGTTAGGGTCGGTTGGGGGGAGGTCGGAGGATCGAGTCGTTGCCGCGAGGAGTCGAAGCGGGCATGCAGGGAAGATCGATAATTATCGAGCAGACCGATCGTGCGTGAGGATGGAAAAATCAAAGCTGGCTGAGCAACGGGACAGGTCGCCCGGCATTTGCCGCATCGCTTGCACCGGTGTATGTGTGTATCTGCGGCACATAGACAGTTAAGTATGTATGGTGCGGCAGCAGTGGCAGCGAACGAAGGAAGGAGCGTTCAAGAGCAGCCTGCCGATGTCCGATGAAGACGTCCTGGCTCTCTCTTCGCTTACTCTCTACGACTCTACGTATAGTATAGCCGGGCAGAATGAGTGTGGATAATTTGCTCGACTGGCTAGACCACTTGTTTTGCGGAGAGCAGCTTCACCGCTTAAAAGAGAAAGAGAGAGCGAGAGTGAGAGAGAGAGAGAGAGAGAGCGCGCGCGGCAACGAGCAGATGCATACATCCGTGCGGCTATCCTGTCCACCGGTGTACAACTATGGACATGTGCCAGGAACATGCCTGCTTACTCAGCATCTCTGATTTGGAAGAATTGGACAGGGCTGCCTGGTGGACTCAGTTCATTCTCAATTCACTCGGACGAGTATATTCACTGCGAGAGGTAGAGAACATACGCTCTCTTAATACGTTGCACACCTGTATGTAATAACATGATCCAAATGGTATTAATGTAGGTACACGAGTATGAGCGTTGTAGCTTGGCTTATGCTATTTGTAGAAGAGGAAAGGGAGAAATAGGGGCAATCTGACAAATGGCGTAAGATACGACGACAAGGATACACAGTCGCTTGGAATTCTGGATAAGGACGATGAGGAGCACAGAGGGTAATTGGCACGTAAGAGTGGCGGGCAACGTGTTCTCCTCGAGGACTTGAACTCATTCGTCCCCTTGGTGTTCTCGATTTAGCTCGGTGTCAGGGAACCCGCTGATACCTACTCCTCAGTCTGACCTCTACCGGGACGATCTGCTCTCGAGATCCTGGAATGCACGTGTTAAGGAGACTAGTTGCTAGACTCGAGCGTCTGCTTCAACATACTCAGCACGGCTAGCTCAAATTAACGAGGGTCTTGACATTACCACCACACAAGGATCAAATGTAATCGATGGGATCGATTGAGATCAGATCATTCAACGGCAACCGTAGTATTGAGATTACAAAGAACTTGACAAAGAAATCGATTTTATATCTTTTCTATCTTCTCTGGTATTTAATTTGGCATCACTGATCAAGGACGAGCATCGATGCGTAAAATTACAAATCTTGATGATTGATTGCTTGCTATACAGCCCACGGCAGGAACACAGATTTGCGATGGCCTCTCGGTCCCCGAGGGAGTGATCGTGCTGGCATTCTCGTGTTCGCGCCTAATGATAGATATCACCGGATCACTTATTGTAACGCGCGTAATGAGAATTGAAAATAGGCGTGCAATTTGGTAAGCCTGTCATCCGCCGGTACGGCTAATGCGCCGTGACGCAGAATTGAATGAATAGGGATTACAGTTATCCCGAAGGGCAAAATGCACACGCTTCACCAACCACACAGAAACGCACAACAGACATCGCCCACTTTGTACTCGCGATGCGTTGGCGATCTAAGAAAAATCAGCGCGCGGCTTTTCTTGCCAACCGCGCTAAGACATCGTAATAATTTTCAAGCGGCTTTTTCCGAATCTTCGTTAAACGTCGCTTCAAGTACGATTACCGTTAGAGGAATCCAACTGCTATGGGGAAGCAAGATTCTCCTTTGTCTTGTCACTTAAATCCTTCCTCTCGTCCCTTTAAACGCATCCCCGGATTTCTACGCTTATTCTCCTCCACGCGAGAGCATTCTCTACTTTCGTGTATGGTTTACGAGCGCGTGTCAGATCTAAAAACCCTTAAATTATCACGATTCCCCTAGGTTCGCCGCCATGTCCTCGAAGGCAACGATGATAACAGCGGGAAAGAGAGCGGCGTGCACCTGAATCATCCGCCGTCAGGAAAAAGGCAGAGACACGCCGCAAGAGAGCTTGTTACGCTTTGTACCTCGGTAACAATATCCGGCTAGTTTGCTAGTGCAGAATTTACTATGTGTCTGCGAATACTCACCGAATCCTCGTTACGTAACGGGGGAAGTAAAACTGACTAGATACTGCTGGGTGTAACGTACACTACCGATTGTCAGTCTGCTTTAGAATTAATGCACAAATGTCGCATGCACTACTCGCACGAACGAGACTCATTTATGAAAGTTCAGTTGTACCGTTCCTGCTGTCCAGCAATTGCCAAGTGGGCGTACATAGTTAAGGGTTGCGATGCAAGCGTCAGACAAATGACACAGGATTCTACGAGTTCTCGTTGTGTAATGATGGTCATGAAAGAGGTTGCAGAGTAAATCTGTCCAGGCATAATGTTCTCATTACGAACTCTTAGTATTGCAAGCCACATTGCAATGTTTTCTCATGTAATTGCATAGACCCGCCCTGCACATCCTAACCTGTTAAAGCTTTTATCTTCTCGACCAGAGATTCGATTTCATTCTCGCGTCTATGAAATTGGTTGGTCGTCGTCGTTTATTGTCTTTCGATAAACGGAAACATGGGGAACACGCGCGTAAAAACCTGTTTCATAAGCGTGCTGACACAGCGAAATGAAAAGTGATTTAAGGTCGCGTCACCGCAAACTGGATTTCAATCCTGAATACTAGGCCACCACGAGCCATCAACGCACTTTTGCGAAACTGGTTTTAGAGGCAAATTCCTAAATAGAGCGACTAATGAACACCCCAGATTACTTCGGCCTTCGTCGGACCACTCTAAATCACTTTGCTTTTCTAATTTCGCTAACCACTCAGTATTACTACAATTCTGATGATTCTGCATTACAATTGAGAATCTTGCATCATCCGAGTGGATTAAAATAACCCCCAAAAAATTCTTGTTTAAAGAATACAAAGAAATTCAAATGTTGAATGAATCTGCCACCAAATTCAGTAAGATGAATCGCGATATTATCGCGGTATTCTTAGTACAAAAGCTAATTGTCAGTTTTCCTTGAAGTTATACTCTCTTGCAAGAATAATCCATCAGATGCTAGCTAGCTTCCGCGAGAAGGGATTGGTCTTCTGCGAGCAAAAGTCATTGTTACAGGTAATTGTTAGGATGCTTACTTCCCGAAGGCACGCGGTAATGGGTTCGCTGAACTTTCTGACATTGGTTAAAAGGCTTCACTCTATCTGGCAGCCAGTTAAATATGTAAGTCAGACGTGTGTACCGGACACCAAGAAATATACGCGTGTGTGCGCACACTTACATAGAGCAGTGCACCCAGAGTCGTGTATAGATTACCGGCGGACAGCTTTTTGCGCTCGTATCTGTAATAGTAATCAGGATTTACTATCGTGTTCCCCGTTATTGCGCCATCGGCTCGAATAACTGCGACAAATGCTCTTAGCGGCGCGGCCAGCCTTTGCTGCCTGTGTGTGCCAGCTTCGCACTACCGATACCGTATCCTGTTGAATTCTTCGCCATAGGCGCTCACGTTTAACCAAAAGCGATCACGCTAGTGGCAGTCAGAATTATTTCATTCTATTTTCAATATCCGTCTATGACTTGGACATATTTCTATTCTTTGATACATGACAGATTCTGTTGTAGAATATTTAAAGGGTTATGTATGATAGACGTGTCATTAAACAAACAGGACTTTATTCATTTTTTGAAGTACTAATATTGTTTTTTTTAAATGCATTATATGGTTATTATTGTAGGATATTGTATGGTTGTCACTATTGATTATAACGGATGGTAACAGGCTTATTCCGTATCAATCCTGTGACACTTATCCCATATATAGTAATAACCTGGAAATGGACGTTCATACTGATAGCCCATTTGCATAAAGTATTTGCGTCAGAGGATTTGACGGCCACCATTACGAAAGCAGGATACTTACTGAAGATCTTCACTATTTGCACGAATGAAAGACGATCTTTGCAAGGGCTCTTTGCCAGTTTCTGGCTGATACCAATCGACATTTGTAAGTACGTAGGAGGGAGTTGTTTCTCACGGGATCATTGCGTGATCGAATCGACGCTTGGCGCGATAGAGGCGCGGGATTCCATGGATGATTTGTAGCCGTGCTATACTGGAAACTGTTGAGTGGTGTATGAGAAAAATTGTTGATAGATCACGAAACGATCCACCATACGCAAGTGCCGCGAACTTCCAAGTATTCCATGATACCGAATCGATTATTTATGTCTCCAACGGTTACTAAATTAGAACGGATAGGTTGGTAGTATCGGTGTACGTGTCCAGCCGATTAGATCGACAATGCTGAACCGATCTTCATCTTGGTTGGCTGGGGATGGATCTCGGGAACTCAAGGAAGCCGTTACAGAGAAGTATCTGGGAAAGGTCGCCCTCTACTCTTCCCGGCGCGACGCGGCGCGGCGCGGCGGTAGAGTAAGCTCGCTTCTGTTTCAGCCGTTTAATAAGCAATGCGCGGAATTACAATCTTTAATGACGCGTTCGACACGAATTCCCCTATACGCTGATCCTGTATATGCTGAGACCAAGTAATGGACGTGTTGGTAATAAGCCGCGCGGTATGAAAGCGGTTGATCTTGTAAGCTGGCCGCGCACCATGTATATCTACATATATTCCGTCGATCAGAAACGATTGCACGGTACTCTGGTCACAAGACACGCTGGGTACGCGGAACACACGCGGACCATTGCAAAAGGTGCCAATGGCCATGCGATCACTGATCAATATTCTGACAAATACCATGTATATGAACACATGGAGTTTGTAGGATCCCTGAAATGTTAGATGCAGAGTATGTGTGCACTGATGGAGAACTTTATTCTTAAAAAGGAATGACGAAATAATCCCACTGATTATAAATCTAGTTGGAAACCAGTCACTTCACTCGGACGAGTCTGATTCGTGTCTCATTGCTAGTTCGTTGAAGTTGTGTGCGGAGAATGCTTAGCTAGCTAGAAATCCTGTCAAGTTGTACATGCGTGGAAATAATAGTTCCTATGTAACTATTGAACGGCAGACTGTTGGTATTCAGAGACATTCCTTACTAGTTTCGAACGATATACTCATAAAACAGGTATGCTCGCAAATTAAGGTGCTATGCGCGAACCCAGTTAGGAAGTAAAAGAATTCGCGCGAACAATGCGGTACTAATCTTAGCCGGTTTACCAGTGGCGGACACATGCGCTGCTTTTATCCTTCAGGAAATTGCATGATTCAATTCTCGCTGAAATTAATTGAAAACTTCCAGTACGGTAGAAATGACGCGAGGCGACCCAGTTTAAGCAAAGAGAATTTTGCCGACTAAATAAACTGACATCTGTCTTGCGAATGAGATTAAAGCGAACCGAATCCGAAGGGATGTAGAATGGCGAAATAACTACAAAGTTCTTTATAGTAAAATTCGCCACAGTTGCAGTTAGTAATACAAAAAAAATATGTATTCACGATCGTTTCAGGACTAATAAAACTTCGACTCAGTGCAAACTCGATTATAAAGAGACTTGCTACGTATTTGTGTTCAATTAGCACTCGGCTTCCACTTGAAATTCCAGCGGCGAGTATGTAACTGCAGACTTAGTAGATTGCCGGATCGAAGGTGATCGCTTGCTAGGCCGAGAAGTGTGGTTCACATTTCAGGCGATTGTCAGACACAACTAATGTAAGTGTAACTTGTACAAAATGCCAAGGCGGCTTCGTTCAGAGGCGCAGGAATGTAGGATGAAGTTCATGCGTAATCAAGTCAAGATCGAACAGTTGCGAGCAGACGAACGCTGTTGGTTGCGAAAGTCCAGCTTGGACGGCGCGGCGCGGCGCGGCGCGGCGGCTGGTCTCGAAAGAGAACTGGGAATGGTGAAGGATCAGTGCTGGGGAGCGTCGCTTGCATAGAGAGACGTGCATGGTCAGAGGACGAGAGTGCGTATCGCTCGATGCATCATCGCATCGTTACACAATTCGCCATGGCTCTCGAAGTCCATCCGAAGATGGCGAGAGACGAGAGAGAAATTCAGAGTTTAATATTTATGAATTGTCAAGAAGACCAAGGCGATTCTTTGCTCGAGCAGCATCGATCTTTGTACGCGCTCCAGTTATAGAGAGAAATTAATCACCCGTCATTGCCGGTCTGATCGTTCGCTCTTACGCAATTGTGCATAAATTCACTGTTTGAGTATCAAAATGGATTGAAAACATGAAACTAGTGACAGAAATGTCGGAATTGTACCGAAAACACATGGAAAACCAATCTTGAATAATTCATTTTCATGGTTTTTCCCATGTTTTTCATACTTCCCGATATTTTCCGGGGCTGAAATTTGGTGGAGAATGTTTTCTTGCATCAAGGAAGAAGTGATATAAATTCCAGAGCCGTAGCTCAAAATTCATTTTTTCACAAATTTTCGATTTTTCGAAGGTTCTCGGACTTTGACGAACGCTTGATTTTTTTATTGTTTGTATATCAAAACGAAAAGAAAACATGAAACCAGTGGGAGGAATGCCGGAATTGTACCCAAAACATATGGAAAACCGATCCTGAAAATTTCAGTTTTGAGGTTTTTCCCATGTTTTTCATACTTTCCGACATTTTCCGAGGCTGAAATTTGGTGAAGAATGTTTTCTTGCATCAAAGAAGAAGTGATATAAATTCCAGAGCCTTAGCTCAAAATTCATTTTTTCGCAAATTTTTGCATATGTACCCCTTCACAAATTTTCGATTTTTCGAAGGTTCTCGGATTTTGATGAAACTTCATACATCGATTGTTTAAGTATCAAAACGGATACAAAACATGAAACCAGTGGCAGAAATGCCGGAATTGTACCGAAAACACATGGAAAACCAATCTTGAATAATTCATTTTCATGGTTTTTCCCATGTTTTTCATACTTCCCGATATTTTCCGGGGCTGAAATTTGGTGGAGAATGTTTTCTTGCATCAAGGAAGAAGTGATATAAATTCCAGAGCCGTAGCTCAAAATTCATTTTTTCACAAATTTTCGATTTTTCGAAGGTTCTCGGACTTTGACGAACGCTTGATTTTTTTATTGTTTGTATATCAAAACGAAAAGAAAACATGAAACCAGTGGGAGGAATGCCGGAATTGTACCCAAAACATATGGAAAACCGATCCTGAAAATTTCAGTTTTGAGGTTTTTCCCATGTTTTTCATACTTTCCGACATTTTCCGAGGCTGAAATTTGGTGAAGAATGTTTTCTTGCATCAAAGAAGAAGTGATATAAATTCCAGAGCCTTAGCTCAAAATTTATTTTTTCGCAAATTTTTGCATATGTACCCCTTCACAAATTTTCGATTTTTCGAAGGTTCTCGGATTTTGATGAAACTTCATACATCGATTGTTTAAGTATCAAAACGGATACAAAACATGAAACCAGTGGCAGAAATGCCGGAATTGTACCGAAAACACATGGAAAACCAATCTTGAATAATTCATTTTCATGGTTTTTCCCATGTTTTTCATACTTCCCGTCATTTTCCGGGGCTGAAATTTGGTGGAGAATGTTTTCTTGCATCAAGTAAGAAGTGATATAAATTCCAGAGCCCTAGCTCAAAATTAATTTTTTCACAAATTTTCAAATTACTTTTGAATTAGAATTGGTGAGAAAAGCGCGGATTTATAACATGTTTCGTGCTAGAATAATTAAACACAATCCCTATAATATATTAGCAAGCCAAGAGACACGTGCGGCGTGCGGCTACGCCACGCACGTTTCAGCACGCGTGCTCACGTGCTCTCCAACCAGGCGCATATCTGTTGCGCCTACGCCGGCTGTAGCGACGCGCATGCCAGCATCGATGCGAAACGAAAGGGAAGCCGTCGACTACCATATGCACACTGCTCACGTACGCGCCACCATACTTTCCTTATTTCGAAGGGGCAACTTGCCATTTTCCCGATGAATTTCGATGCCAGTGGCTGTCGATATACGGGCGGCAATGTCGCCCTTAATGTACGCTCGACAGCAGTGCCCAATACTGCCATTAAAGCTGGCAGAGATAAAAACAGGTCGCGATTACAGCCGCGCACACCTTCTTTCGGGCCTTGTACTGGTTTACATTTGATGAACTTGGAAGTGGCTGTCGGACAAGCACGCTTGCAGAACGAGCTCAGCATCTTTACGATAGTCTGATGCAACTAAATCTCATTTAAAATTCTATTGATCTCATCGTAAGGACGTTCAAGTGTCAGATAACAAAGAAATTTCATAGAATTATCTTTCATTTCGCCTTGCAGTGTAAAAAACCAAGTTAAAGTTACTTAATAATAATTTCCATTTAATTAATCCTATGGATATCCTATCGAAGCTTGATCAGCGATCGAATCCACGGATCTCAGCCGTTCAATGAAGTCATTGTACCTCTTCACCGCAGAATTACGTTGCTCGCACGATCGTCCACGGAACGACAGAGAGTGCAAGCTCGGAAAGGTAGTCCTCTTACACGCTTCTTGCTGAGACACGATGTTGTAACAGGTGTCATAAGTAAAGTATCCCCTGCGTTAAATGAGTCACGTGCGTGGTATGTGCACTTACCAACCAAGTGGCATTGCACGTCTTGTGCAAAAGTGGCAGGAGCAGCGGAAGGCCAACGTAAATCTGGCGGGGCGGACGCTTATTCGCTGGAAAGCATTCATTTCTGCGGGTTACCGCGGAGACCGAGGTGAGACACGAAGACGAAGGACCTTAAAAGGCAAAACGGTGGTTACGTCTACCTACGGTCGAACACAGTTGTCGTCTGCAATAATTTCAGTCCTTTTAAATATTACTAATATTCAAAGATTTCGAAATCTAGTCAAAACTGATTTATACTCAATTTAGAACAACTAACCTTAACAAGCTTAACAACCATTCAAGTGATACAAAAAATCATAATAAAAACCACGATTCATTTTATTACTCTCATCCTTGCAAGTACGAATAACAGTGCCAAGTAATACAATGTCTTCGATGAACTCAATTAACTCAATGAACAAATATCCAAACTCTACAATACTCTACCAGGATCTAAAGCAACGAACATCTTCTAACGGGGACAATTAAACAAGAGGAAAGAGGCGGTGAGTCTCGTGCGAACGTGAAACTTGGTAAGATCCTGACAATCGATAGGAGTTCCGGAGGAAGAGGTGGTGGCTGACGATGCGAGCGCGGACAAGCTGGGAATACCTGAGTCCAGGACCTATCTATAGGATCAATACGTCAAGGTTCCGATGGAGGAATGCCGGGAATGCGGGGAGTCTTGGCGTCTCATGAATCGCAGAGAAGCACGTTTCTTCAAACAAGGCTCGATCGAGAGTTCGAGGTGTTCGCGATGACGACTAAAGCTCAGAGCGCAATTCAACTGGTGGAAAAAGGACTGCTCGAAGCAGTGTAAGAAGTTGCGCGGTCGCTATGTCCCCGGCAAGCGTGGACAAGCAAGAGAGAGCGAGAGAGAGAGAGAGAGAGATAAATAAAGAGAGAGAGAGAGAGAACAAGGGAGAGATCAAGTACTGCACAATCCAGCGCCATCGGTGCGGTCGATACGCTCTGCAGCCTGTTTTTGCAGCATCATTGACATTTTCATTAAGTCGCCTCCTTTTAGAAGCTTCATGATTATTTATAGCCTGATTAATGATTCCCGGTGGCGCGTCACGATCAATTTTTTCCCTGGGCGAAAGAGACTCCGCCATGAACGGTACCCTCGCGACGACGACGACGACGACGACGACGACGACGACGACGACGATGTCGACGTCGTCGTCGGCCCCGCTGTGTAATTGAAAGTCAACCTGTATTATCGTGCGAAATACAAGGAACCTCGTGAGCCCCCTATTAAAAGGAATCATGGAGCGTACTCTCGCCTTCCTCTGTGCGAGAGCACGCTCGCGCTATAAGAGATTCATTGTGCTAATACGGCGACGTTAATTCCGCTGCACGTATGGCGTAGCGAATCAGGCGAATTTCGCAATACATGACTTGGAAGTCTGTACATTCTCAGCAACATGTTCAGCTAATGAATGTTAGTATTGTTGCTCGATGGGGATGAAACGGTTAATTCTTTATTAACTTGAACCGACGAAATTTTAATTGAGATAAATCAATTTTAATTCACTTAATCCACATACAAGTAAAATGTTGAAAAAGGCTTTTAAATGTCGTATTTTTTTTCTTACATATCAATTTTTTGGTCAAAATTTAATTATATACATATTTGAGTACACATTAGAAGGTATATATCATGTAAATTTTATTACGATAGTTGCAGTAGTTAGCGTGCCACAACAACTTTCGTTATGTCGTAGTCAGTGAAACATGCAAACGAATCACAATTTTTGTTTATTTAGAAAACAGATAACCCTAATGCACTACGGAAAGGGATTATTTTTATTTCAGTTTTAGCCAAACATATAGCTGTCTAAAATCATTAGGTCAAGTTTTATTATAAAATGAAGCCCTATATGTTGATGGAGAAAAAAATTGGAATTGGTATTCAAAAAAATGCTTCGTAGTATAGTAGAGTTATCTGTCTTCTAAATAAACAAAAATTTTGATTCGTTTCAGACAATAAATGGTGGAGCTAGACCAGTCACCGCAAGGCATGCTTCACTGACTATGACATCACAAAAGTTGCTGTGACACGTTAACTACTTCAACTATCGTAATGAAATCTACAGGATATATAGTTTGCAATGTATACTTCAATATGTATATAATACATTTTTGAGAAAAAAACTCATGTGCAAGAAAAAAAATACGACATTTTCAACCCTTTTTCAATACTTTACTTGTGTATATGGCACTTTAAATCCTCAAAAACAATTGAAATACTTAAAAGCGCCAAAGAGTATATTCATAAGAATGAAATTAAATTTAAGAACGCCAACTAATAGTAACCGTGCTACGGTATTCGCGCTCTATGAAGAAAAAGCGTGTGTGGCGGTAAATACATCGGCACGGAGATTGGGCTACCTGTTAGTTACGTAAGGGAAGACACAATATCCCGCGGGAGCGTGGGATCGCGCGATGTTACAATAGCCCGTTAAATCTGAAATCAATTGAGAATCTCCGCGGCAGAAAGGGACGGATAGAAGAACTGCCGTGCTAACACGCAGTCTGTGTTCTAAACTCATATACATATGAGTGTGTGTGTGTGTGTGTGTGTGTGTGTTGAATAGCTGTAGAGTTCGGGGCCTGATCCGTTAATCGATCGCGTGAGAGTCACCCTGGCGGAACTCAAGATCGGAACACACGGTGCCATTAACAAACGACTTTGCACGCACACGGAAGATAGGCTCAAGAGTGAGGATTTAACCGCTCGACAGTTTTCCGTGTCACACTATTGGATCTGCCATTTTATATTTAGTTAGTAAAGATTCCAATTAGCTTCTTACTCGATGGCAAAGAGCGCACCATGCAAGAAAGCGTAGAATACTTGAGCTTCACTGTATTGGCACTCACTCACATACACTATTATATACACGTATACTGATATACTATAAATATATGTGTGTGTGTGTGTGTGTGTGTGTCCGCACTGCTGCCTCGATCCACCGGAGAGCAAAGGCGCTGACCTTCGGAAGGTCATACGTCTTGGAGCGATGCACGATACGCTTCCGAGTAGCCCCACTGCTAGTCCGAGCCCTCCCGGTCGCGACCTTCGCTTGAATTAAATCGTTGAACCCCTTGGCCGACTGAGAGCTCGATCCTCCGGATGCGATTAACTCGCCAAATGAATTCGATGCTGACTCCTAATTCTTGACTATCTGAATATTTTCTTAAACTATCATTGAATTAAATTGAGAGTAACAAAGGCGAAAGTATAATTCCTTTGATGATTATACAGTAAATATATAAGTTTTAGAATAAAGAATCGTTTTGTCAGAATTTTTCAATGATTTTTCTATGCAAGAAAGAGAAAAATCGACAGGCGTGTCCAAGATATTCTAATCTCTTTTGCATGGCAATGATAGTCTGTACAGGAGAGAGTATACGAAGAGCGATTAACTCGCCAAATGAATTCGATGCTGACTCCTAATTCTTGACTATCTGAATATTTGATTAAACTATCATTGAATTAAATTTAGACTAACAAAGGCGAAAGTATAATTCCTTTGATGATTATACAGTAAATATATAAGTTTTAGAATAAAGAATCGTTTTGTCAGAATTTTTCAATGATTTTTCTATGCAAGAAAGAGAAAAATCGACAGGCGTGTCCAAGATATTCTAATCTCTTTTGCATGGCAATGATAGTCTGTACAGGAGAGAGTATACGAAGAGCGATTAACTCGCCAAATGAATTCGATGCTGACTCCTAATTCTTGACTATCTGAATATTTGATTAAACTATCATTGAATTAAATTTAGACTAACAAAGGCGAAAGTATAATTCCTTTGATAATTATACAGTAAATATATAAGTTTTAGAATAAAGAATCGTTTTGTCAGAATTTTTCAATGATTTTTCTATGCAAGAAAGAGAAAAATCGACAGGCGTGTCCAAGATATTCTAATCTCTTTTGCATGGCAATGATAGTCTGTACAGGAGAGAGTATACGAAGAGTGCAATTGTGTCAGGATAATTGACGAGAGGAATGTGGCTTTGAGTAATCCCAGAGAAGCCGTCTTCTCGCCATTCGTCCCTGACTGCAATCTAAATCGAGCCGCATTCTGCTGCATTCGCAATGTTATTATCAATGGAGACGTCAGAATGAAAAAGTGGCGTGTGACCGCGCCTCGCAATTAATGCCAGCGTTCTCGCGCCTCCTCGATGTACGTGACACGACTGACATCTCGGATGAAAATCTGCCGGGAACAGATCACAAGATACATCGGCTGAGTTTCTAGTCCAACATACTATCGAAAGGTGTGTATTAGTGAGCTCCGAGACGGCTGAAGACAATGAGCCATCATCTACTCTTCGTTGCTGTAATCATTTTGCCACGAGCCGATAATCATTTTACCATCAAGCATCGAGACAATGACACTCGCACTCTAATTCTGGTCCACTCTAATTGTGCGACACTATGCTAGTACTCGGAATGTGAAAGCCTCGGCCAAATAAGCGTAGAAACTCTTCCTTCCGGGTACACACCTAGAAAACATCGTATCACAATACTGTCATAGTAAAAAAAAAAATCCCGATAATTTATACTTTACGATCGATATGGTTCAGTACCTTGATGCTAATAGTAACTACGTAACAAATCGGATCATCGTTATGCAGTGGTAAATACCGTTAACCAATTATGAATATTCAAGGAAGGAGTTAGCGATGTGAGAGGCTTCATTGGAATTTGATTTCGTTAGAGTTCTGAAATGCTATATCCAAAGCAGCTGAGAGTGCGCGCTACGTTATTTATCGAGACCACGCGTTTTCTTGGAAACCGGAGTCCAGCGATAATGCAATGCAATTTCGCGCGAGGACGAAGCGCGCGCGCGCGCGTGTCTGTGCTTAACTTGCTATATACTAGAGAAAGAAAGAGAGAATGGGAGAGGATAAGAGAGAGAGAGAGAGAGAGAGAGAGAGAGAGAGAGAGAGAGAGAGAGAGAGAGAGAGAGAGAGAGAGAGAGAGAGAGAGAGAGAGAGAGAGAGAGAGAGAGAGAGAGAGAGAGAGAGAGAGAGAGAGAGAGAGAGAGAGAGAGAGAGAGAGAGAGAGAGAGAGAGAGAGAGAGAGAGAGAGAGGGGAGTATGGGCGCGCCAGCAAGCCACGTACGATCGGCACTGTTTTACGGCTTATTAATGGCGATAAAGCTTGCGGGCCTCGCAGAAATATGTCGGATAAACGGCGGAGTGATTTACCGCGGCTGCGACGGTATTCAAGAGCGTTAGCGAGGTCAAGGTGGAGTGTGAACATCGGCAAACCTACTCGGTGTTCGGCTCCATCCAAGTACGAATACTATGTGGACAGAACTCATTCGCAAACAGTGTACTTGCAATTAGTATGTACATACAAAGTGTACTTTGCTAAAGAGCCTCTTGTAAAGCGACTTGAAGAGTGTCGCCGACTTTTCATTGAGAAAAATCATACTTGACACCGCGTTGCATATAGCGGTTTATTAGTGTGTGCACTCATGAAAAGTAGCACGCCAGATGTTCGGCCCAGCATCTGGCGAATGCCATTTAAACTGCGCATCATTCCACTTCGATGCCATAATTATTTCGCCTAAACAGTTAATCGTTTATACGTGTGCACCTTGAATCGACCAATGACAGACATAATATTCGACTTTGTGTGTACAAATATGTTTATTATTCGCCAAGTTATTCAACAATCAAATACATTTTCCGTGTCTGGTTGAATTTCAGCGTGAAAATCTAAATTATTACGCAGTAAAACACACGGTAATTGCTTCGCGATAGAGAAAGAGAGTGATTGCATAATGTACAGCAATTAATTAGCTAGTAAATCTCAGGGAGAATAATTAACTTGCTATTAGAGAGTTGGCTATTGTAACGAATAAGAAGTGTGTAGGATGCACATAGAAAATGATAACTATGAAATTGGATATTCCTTAAGGAATCCGTACAGAAGAGTACGAAAACCTTGTAGTCTGGGTAGTAACATTTATCATAAGCAACACAGTTGAAACCCTGACAGTAGAAAAGCTCTCTCGTGATCAGCCTCAAAAAGTGTACTCCCACGCGAATAACTTGAGAAATTCATAAATTCTTCTCGAATACCTTTCAAATTAATCATTTATAAGAATAACTATGATTTAAACGCATTCTTAACATTTGTCAATCTATTTATCAATTGCCTTACTCTTTCTATTAGAGTTACTTGCACTTTCCAAAACCTGTGTGTTCTATCAGATCCACTACAAAGGGTGTCCAATGAAAATGAAGAGAGGTTAGATTCGGAAATAGGGAAATCATTCGGAAGCGGAAGTGATCGGATGGCTAAAAGATGGATGCGAGAATGGAGAAGAAAGAAAAAGGGGATTCTCGCGAGGATTCCCTCGCGGTAAGGCGAGCCTGCGCGATACAGTTTATTTGAAGCACGCTCGTAGAGGGGATACCCTCGGCATGGCAGAGCATTGCGGCGCGCCGTTTCCAAGCTTTAGTCGTTCGATCTCGTCCGGAGCGCTGAGTCGCTCCTTTCGCCTGGATTTATCGGCGCGGTACGCTGGGTGATCGATCGATGGATCGATCGCGAGAACTCTTCGAGAAGTCGACTGCCAACAGCGTCCCTGTGAGACTCTTCCCAATGGCCAGGATATCCTGACCCTGGGAAAGGGACTGTCTCATTTGTCAGCCGTCTCGCTTGTGTCCTGATCCTTAAAAAATATCTTAGAGTTCCTTATCCACGAAATTTCCCTTCTCAGTTCTATCGAAGAGTGAATGCGAGGCCAAGTGTCGAAGAGAGTATCCTCGGAACCGGTGGATTTAAAGTAGACCAAGTCACTGGAGATTCGAATGCAGAGGAGAAGGTGGGTGGATTCTCTCGATCTCTCTCGATCTCTCTCGTCCTGCATTTCGAAGCTTGCGAGTCGTTCCGCTTGGCAGACGCACAGGTGCATATAATCGTGTTCCTTCGATATTATCGCGCGAGGTTCGTGCCGGCGATGATGCAACTGATTAAAAAAGCCGATATTAACCTTTTCACTGACGCCCGCGAGGCCGCTCTCGGTAGCATTGCGCTCAAAGTGCGATGACCACCTTTATCGAGATACCACGGAAGTGAACCTGTGATAGGGAAATGCCGGATGTGATAAAATGGTATAAGAGATTTTGCAATAGCACTTTCTTACTCGAGGAAATCAGCTGGAAAATAGATCAGATAGTCAGTGTTAATGCATCGTGATTTCTTCTATAAAGATTAGAAGGATTTGTAGAATTTATTGTTTTAGGATATAAAAGCTCCAGTGCGTCGAGAGGGGCTTGAATTTCAATAGACCTTTCACAAGTGTAAGCTAATTTCCTTTTTCAATGATTACTCGTTTCCTGAAATTATAGTTCATTATCTGCACCTTGGAATATCGGTCGCTTTTTCATTGGTTGTTTTTATTGATCGATAGCAAATTGAACCGAGTTGGAAGGCGATTGTTTTTGAATTCTCGATTAAACACGCATGTTCCTCTGTTTTACGCGTGTTCACGCCCGGTGGTTACGCGGGCAGGAAAATACCAATGCGTTTCCAGCTTGCCGGTTGCCGCAAATGGGCCACTTGCAAAATCCTGCACTTTCACTCTCCGCAAGCACGCGAGCGCGCACCACATTTAAAGAGGACACGAAAGAATCCTTTCTTACCTTCTTTTCTCTTTTGTTCTTGTTAGCTTTATTATCGTCCGAATTCCATTTAATTAGGTGGTCCGGGTTGACTCGAAGCGCCACTGTAATTAGTGTCGGCCGTGCTTCACTTTAATTTCGCTTCACGCCCGTTGTTATCCATTTAATGAGAGACGAGTGAACCGCCTGTCCTGTACACGGCAAGATTGCGTGTGTGTGTCACACGTGACAGATGTCGCGGACACGCGACCACTCGCCAACCAAAACGGGCACAGGAGGAAAGTGAAATGGCGATTCCGTGAAATTTCTCGACATCCATCGCTTGAAAATGAAAGTCGTCGCGTGGCACCGTTAGGCTTTACTCGAAGCCAGCAATCGTTTTTCGTTACGCGTAGTAAAGGAACGTGTGAGTCAGACAGGGTCGTTTGTAGAATCTGTGTTTAAATGGTAATATGACTAAGTTCGTAAAACAAAGTTTCGACGAATCATTGGTTTTTAAAGGGTAGAATATTCTTGATTATTTCATCGGTCAACTATTTGATAAGAACATGCAACTATCGTCAAAAGTTTAAACATTCGTTGATTTCTAATCTATAATAACCATTATTTAGAATAAATTTCGAGACGTATGATTTAATCAGAAGTAAATAAAAACAACTGAATAAAACAACAGAGTGTTTCCTTGATTTCTCGGGGGATCTTTCGCTGTAGAGAAAATTCCCTTCACATACGTGCATTCGCACATGACAGCGTAGGTAATGCCGGGAAGTCTCGACGCATCATATCTCGCGCGTCGACAGATGCGGAATATTAATTCTCGTCATTCGTATGCGACGTCCGTGCAGAGAGTACTTCGAACGCCAAGCCCGAGAATTCCACAGGTGCAAGTCATCTAGGAAACTACCTTCTTCGATCAGTGCGCTATTTATGTAAATAACCGTGAATTCTCTCAATTATATGATATCGAAAACGCTCATCTTCAATTATCATCGAAACGAGAGTAGGAAAACTTTCGAATTATTCCTGAAAGGAAAGACAGAAAAATTCTCCTTAATCGTTCGACTTGAGAGGTATAAATTAACATACCGGTTTTCGATTCCTGTGATAATATTGAATTTGAAATTCGATGGGACAATACGATGAGTCTGACACCGCGGAGGAATTTTACATGCGTTATCGATGGCAGGAAATTTTCTTGAAACTCGATACCGAATAAGATTAATCTACTTAATCGAGCAAATTAAGCAAGCAGTGTATAAAAAGAAATAAATGACGAAAAAACAAGCATTACAAAAGACAGGAAGCTGTAAAACTTACTTAGAGTCAAGGATTTTGTTGGATGATTTTTCTACCTGTCCGCCTAATCAATTAAAACCCAATTTATCATAAGAGCCGTCGAGTAAATGACCCGTTGCAGTCAGCAACTCTTGGAAGCGCTGTGTTTAAAGGAGCCAAGAGTTCCAGTCACTTTATCATTCTCTTTCCATTTTCCCCTCTCTCTTTCACTTGGGAAGGGGAAAGAGTTCCGGCGGGCCGGGTGGTAAGACAAACACCAGTGGCGACAAACAGCGGTACGCCACGGGAGATAATCATCGTCATAAATTCATCATCATCACCATCATCGTCGAGCATTAGCCTACGAGCATAATCACTCGTTAGCCCGGGCAACACTCCGCGCTAGTCAGCCGGCGGCGAATCACTGTCAAGGCTGCCACGTTCCGAAGAATAACGAATTCTCGTGAGTCGGAAGGAAAAAGAGATTCACTCTGACGTGCATAATAATACTACGAACCTCGACTATCTCGAAACTTCACTCAGGATGCACCGAGTGGTGTTCTCCTTGGAAAGTTAACAGTTCTTTCTCCGGAAAAGCTATGCTGTCCGATAATCCAAGGAAAGCAGCTACGTTAAGCGAAACATACACGGAACCAAGTACTATGGTACTAAGACTTTGAAAGAGTCTCTGTAATCGAGTGGAACCAGCGGAACGACTCGATGAAGAACCGGTACCTAATTGCCGGTGTACTCGTTCACGGTTGATACCGGAACGAAGATTTTCCCTTGTGCTACCCAATTCATCCTCCAATGTTTTTTCGCCCCCCCCCCCCCCCCTTAAACGAAGGTTCCAAATCGACGAGAGAGAGAGAGAGATGTGCGTGTGAATGAAGAAGGGTTGTTCCACCTTGGATTGGAGAAGCTCATCGTTCACAATTGCTTGGAAAAGGAAGTTTGTTTTGACTAGCTTCCATGAGAGAGATCATTAATAATAGGAAGGACTGATAAGAGTGCGAAAGGGTTTTCGACCCAAGAGAAGAAATGTCATCGAGCGGTGAATTTTCGACGCTGTCGAGTGGCGAAGCCACCGGCACCGGCGACGATTCATTGCCGAGTTCTCGTGAGGCGACTGCCGAGGCCGCCGGTTCCGGCGGAGGTTTTATGCCGCTCCGCGAGTTCCTGGACAGATTCTCATTACCGAGAGTGGTGCGGGTCGAAGGCGCCGGTGGACGGCCCATTCTCCTCTACAAACAGCAACAACGCTCCCTACGAGTTACTGCCACCCTGCTGATGCATCGTTACCGTCACGACGTCAAAGTGGGGCCGGAAATCGTCATTCCAGAAGGCTATCCCGGTGAGTACATCTCTCCTATGGCTTCGCAAATCGAACGAGCCCGTCCTCTTTAACTTCTCTCCCAAGACTTTATGACGCACGTACTTACGGCTCAGTCAATTAAATCAGACTTAAAATTTCATTAAATATTCCCCCTTCTCACTATGTTCATATCTTCCGTTAAAACCGATAAAACCCTTAACAAGGTCTGCCAAGTAATAAATCCATGGAATGACACTCTTCCAGTTAATCTGCCAGTCAGAAGTCTGTCTCTTCAACAATCAGCGCTTTTATCGATTAAAAGCAGATTGGTTATTAATACTTTTTCGACAGGTATGTGACTCGAGTATTAGATATTGAAATTCCAAGATTTTCTTTACCAAGAGATTTACAGTCATGCATTTGTCGGCCTATTCCACCAAGTGGCCAAGTGTGTACACATGTAACTAGATTGTAGTAATAGACACAGTGGTGATTTAACCTAAGCCTAGAGAAAGAAAGTAACAGATGGCTGTGGGTGGCAGCGGCTTCTCGACAATGAAGCCGAGCCTTTACAGCTTGGGAGCGTACCATTTGAGTTGTTCTCGCTCTCAATCAAGTCTGTGCCACTTGACATCAGTTAATCCCGACCTTTAATCAAAGCTTCTCTCATTATAGAAACATCGAAAAGTAATCGCTTATACGAAATTCCTTAAAGTACCTCATACAAAAAAAAAAAAAAAGAGAGAGAATCTTGTCCTTTGCATTCCTATATGACAGAAACTTGGATGGTAGTATCCGTTGCAACGGTGGCTTTCCTTCTCCAATTAATAAAGCTTCGGCTAATGAGCGGCTTATTAATTGTGAGAAAAAATCTAGTACATGACCAGCCTCCCCGGAGTTGTAAGGCGAGTCTCCGGCGGTTGGAGTCGCTGCTCGCCAGGTAGTAGTAGTCCGGCAACTAGAAACCAGCGAGGAGTCGAGGCGAGCGTCGTCGGCCTATAAATAGTCGAGGAAAGTATGAGGTAACGCGGTAGAGCGTGCCTTGAATTATAATTTAATATCGTCCCTAGCGACGTAATATCCTCCCGCATCCGCGGCAGGGATCCTGTAGGAATAACCAACTCCTGCCAAAATATGCATTGGTATTGCCCCACCCTCGCTTAACCATCTCGCACACTATCTCACCTCTTCCATGACCTCGTCTTTCTCGGCCTCCAAGCCGGTTCCAAGCGCACTCTTTTTTCTTTTACCCCCCCCCCCCCACACAACATTTTACTTCCACGGCTTAGTTCCAACTGACTTCCACTTGGTCTCCCGTCTTTGTTCACTGTCGATAGAACCGTGTTCTTATCGCCTACACGTACCCTGTTTCCATGCAATGTTCAGGACAGTGCAGCCGCGAAATGCTAGTGAAAAAAAAAAGGAAAAAGTGTAGTATGTGTGTGTGTGTGTGTCTGGTTCCAACTTTAATACAACAAGGCGTCTATTATTCAGAGAACCTTCCGAGTGGCGGAGGTGGTCAGAGACATACAGCTGTGCGCTATTACCACTCTTTCTTTCTCTTTCTTGCTCTCTCTATCTATCTAACCCTGGCTCTCTTTCTACGCGATATTAGCATAAAGCGAAGCGAGACTTTTCCCGTGAAAAACACATGAATTACGAGAAGTTGCGCGCGTGGGCTGAGATTACGTCGACGCCTGTGTAACACACTTGGCGAGCGGTCCAATGGTACCAGTTTCAATCAGGGGGAAAAACCCCAACTCGCTCTCTCTTTTTCTCTCTCTCTCTCTTTCTCTTTCTCTTTCTCTCTCTCTTAGAGAATGACTTTACGGTGGCAGTATGTCCTCTATCGGCTCGTCGCATTCGTTCTCTCGCCTTATAGTGTGCCAGGCCACGCAAAATACGTGCATAATGATCGCGTCGCCTCACAATGGATCGCTAACGAACCCCCCGACAGGTCTGTAATCTTGGTAAGGTCGGCTTCGTAATCGCACAGAACGTCTATTTTCCAAGCCGATTGCGTGTACACTCATGCACTTACTCTACACGTTTTGATTTCTGTCAAAGTGCCGGATAATGCATCATGAGAACTTAATTACAATAGAGAAAGATATATATATAAAGAAAGAAGAGTGGGTGGTATGTTAGAAAAAAGGTTCAACGTTTGATTGTTATTATCTCTTTTCGAAATAAATCTCGCTAACACCTATTATTCCTACTGGCTGAACGATCTTTTAACTCGGGTTAATTAATGATAAGCCTCGAGAGGCAAATGTAACCTGATAGCTGACGCAATAGATGTGGGGGTGGAAGTTTAAGAGCCGAGTAATAAGATTTAACGAGAATCGGTTATACCAAATGGAATTGAAGATTTTTGAAAATTCATCCTTTTAATATTCATCCGGCGAACGTAAGAGAAGATTTGCGTATCATCTTTGAAAAGGAAGTATCATTTCCTTACTCCATGGTTCGTGTGATTTTTAAGGTCGTCGAGTGTTATTGACCCAAGTGCGCGGAAGATCGGTTCCTCTATCAGGTGCGCGTAGATTCAGCTTTATGCCCCGGCTATCTCCTCGACTTTCTTGCTGGGAGTAGAAAAAGGGCCTATCTTTATAGAGGCGGGCAGCTAGGCATCCCGTGAAAGCGCGCTCGTGACTCCGCGGCACCGTGGGAGTGCCGGCGAGCTACTAGAAAAAAGTTCAAACTCGCTTTTCGAGTGAAACTCCTTTGAGCGAACGATGTCGTAAATGTTT
>OU343034.1:22449764-22506950 GCA_910593735.2 Ectemnius lituratus
ACATTTATTTTAATTCAAACTATACTTTAAGCATTAACTCCAACGATCAACAGAGCAGAATGCTCTTCTCTTTGCCGGTGAGGGAAGCAAATTATGCTTGCTGTTAGAGCGATTAAGTTATAGCATGCAATCATAACATTTCTCGAGGATCTTACACTTTGAATTTGACGTCGTAACACGCAGCTTACACATCACCGTTATCTAAAACAATTAACTTCGATGCAGGATTCTAATTCCAGTCAGTTTCTTCACGATAGAAAGACCAGCACCAATAGCATTCTATTTTACCGCAGAGATTATTTCAAATTACTTGTAAGATAATGCGATTCGGGTGTGAAGAAGAAGGTAGAATACACAGCTCGATACACGGAACTCCATTAAACTCGGGTCGAGAGAAAAGGGGAAGCGTACTAAGCATTAATTGTCCCTTATACTAGCAGTCCGCATTAGGCACCGCTATTTGATAAGAGTGGCTCTCGCAGATCCGAGTGGCGATTCTGCCGGGTCTGCAAAGACAGCGAAAAAAAAAGAAGCTTTTAGGTTACAAGGCCGCATCGTGGCCAGCTTTTAAGCGCTATCTCAAGTAAGCCTAGATATCACAGAAGGGTTCATGCTGGCCCTGGTGCTGCACGCTTATCTCTTTCAAGACTTCCCTTTCGAAGGCTGAAGAACACTTTGAATCGCCGACACTTCCAGTCTGTCTGTCCTTGCAACTATCGATTGCAAATGCCTTATCACTCTCGGGCGCACGTACCACCAGCAATAGCCTCCTACCGGACGAGCTCGGAAGCCAGGAGATGTATACTCTTCTACCTTTCGATCTTGGCATGCTGAGTACAGAAAGGCATCGTGCTCATATCGATTTATCGAAGGTCAGACGGCAGCCTCCTGTGCGCACGCTTTTTTCCCATGCTCTCCTCGTAAATGCTACATGCATCCACCATTGAGCTTCTCCTTTCTTCCAAGAGAATCACTCGGGATTTATCACGTACATAACCCCACCAACTTGCTCCGAGGATCTCTTCGAGGAAGGATCAACTAAAAAGTGGACGTAAATAGACCTGACTTTCCTCGAAACGCACCAGTGTTTGTATGCCGATTCTCTATCAATCAAATTCATCATCAATTCCAAGTACTTCGTACCATTCATGTTTCACAACGCGTTTCTTAACTCGAACTTACAATGAGCTATCTTATACGTGCTCTGGTAACTTCTTGCGGTACTTCAGTGTGTTATCAATTTGAACAGATATACCGTGTTTCAGACTTCCTCGTCTTGTAGTAGCCACTGTTCCATTCAACGGCTTTCACTCCCTGATTTTACAAGATCTCTTTGAAAGCTTAAAGCTACCGCTCGCTTAGAAGCCAGCTTTTCAGAGATTTACTTTCCCACATATATGTTGTTAAGTCTATTAGCATACGCGTCGCGTGTATATGCATTGCGGACGGGGAACATCGAGCTTATTCAACGCTTTCTAAATGAATTATTATACCTCTAAAGAGCGGAGGAGGTGCGACTTCTTGCGTTGTGCAATCTCGAAAGATACTTATTCCGGCTTCCTAGAATTGTACAATCTGCCGCCAACACGCCAAGTTCTCTAATCCAGGCGATCATTCGATGGAGATAGAAAAGCCGTCGGAAGTCTGGTTGCTCATAATTTTAATAACCACACCCGCTTGCTTGGAATCAGTGAATTTTATCGTATGGTCGCAGTGGTTGCTTGTTGGAGGAGGAAAAAGGGGGCCGATTGGCTAAAATGAGAGTAAAGTTTCGTAAGAACGATTCGATGGATATCTGGGTGCACGACGGACGCTGGTCTCGATTGGTGAAGTTCTGTTACACCGGCGAATAACTGGAGTACACGAGGCCAACAACTCGGTGCACGAATGCATCTATGAGCAGCGAGATAGGCATAAGGAAACACAGGCTTGGACGTCTTAATACCAATCTGAAAACGAAAGCATGCTAAACAGGGTTATTGGCGTCCCGCTTTATTATAGTCTACCGCACCATAAATAATTCAGCGAGCTCCAACTACGACGAAGCCATGCTGCTGGTACACACTGTTACTCGAAACTTATGCCATGGTTTGCTCTCGCACAACCGTTTGAAGAAAGCGAAATCATTTCACTTGCCATCCCTCCGGAAACCAGTCGTCGCTTTTTTAGCCATAGAATTGTACCGCATTCCAATTGCGCACCTTCAACAATAAGTTTCTCTTTCCAAGAAACGGCTCTCGATCGAACTTAGTGAGTGAGCACGCTTGATTCATGAGATTCGAGAAAAGAATTCACTTACTCTGATATGATCGAATGATTACACGATACTGATAGAAGAGGTATAATTACAATATGATGAAAGTACTGATTAGAAAGGAATTCTATGGTTAGATATGGTTCAGCAATGGGTTTCTATTAAATTCTTGTTCATTACTGAAATTCCTACCCTTTTCGAAAAATAAACCAATCCATCGATTCTCAAAGTCTATTCGTATGCATCTACCGCACTCTTAAAATGATACCTACTCGATCTTGTATAAACTCGTTTCCAGAAGTCATTCTCATTGCCTAGGAAATTACACGATGATCGAGTATCACATATGCGAAGAAAACATCCCATCAAGAAAAAGATTTACTCATTATGAATTCATCAAGTCTTTCAATATCTCTTCTACTTTACCAGCAACTGTAGCACATCATTTCATTTATTCATCAGGAGATAGATTTCTCATAAGTAAAAAGATGATCTTGCACGATCATTGGAAAGCATTTCTTGCCAAGGCAAAAACCCAATCAATCGATTGATCGGTAGAATCGATGCCAATCAGGCGTACTTCCTTCTCCACGGTGATTACTCCAATAAATCGCATAGCATTAGCCAGACCAACAAACCCTTTCAATCGGCAGATGCATAGACTATCACTTACATAATAAAGAGAGAAAAAAGCAAAAAAAAGTGGGGAGGGGTTAAACGTCGCGAATGTTGAAGAGACCCCACGTACGTTTCTCTCTATCAGCGATTATCGTGGAAGAAGGGTACTCCGATTTGCAGAGTTGGACTGAACTATAATCGAGGGGGATGTAATTCTCAGTAACGCCCCGTCGGATGGCGCGCGGTATTCGCTACAGATGTAAATAGCCGCGGGTCTCCTGGATCCCGAGGGTATTAAATATACGCTCTCCGGGTAGCGGACAAATTGCTCGCATGAGCCAGAATAATTAGCATCGTCCAGCCTCCGGTGGAGTAGAGCGGTGTGGTGGTGGTGGTGGTGCCGCCGCCGCCGCCGCCGCTGCACCAGCATCAACTCTTCCCTTCTTCCTCTTCTTCTCAGTCTGAGGAGAACGCGGTTGGCTTTCGTTGCCCGTTGAAACGTTCAGGAATGCCCAGAAGACAGCCTGGAATCCTTAGCCTATCCTTTCACTCGTTCTCAGCTCTGAAGCACACAAGAAGTATATACAGGCTCTCTTGCTTACCAGTTCGAGTCTTCTCTTCGCTCTCTGACTCTCTTCCTGCGGCTAAGAGAGCTCCTACTCTCCGCTGGTGCGCTCTGTGGCTCGTGTATCCTGCTCGGCCTGATTGTAGCGATCCTCGCGCGGTATGGCTGCGTTTAATCAGGCCCCGCTGACTTGATGCCCCGCCGGCCGGCCGGCCGGCCGACCGACCGACCACTCTAGACCTGGTACATACTGTGCTTCGGCCTCCGCAGTGCGCGCCGCTGCTGCTGCTGCTGCTGCCGTTGCTGCTGCTGCTGCTGCTTAAGAATGTAATTTAATATGCAACGTTACCGCGGGCCCCGCCGTGTCATATTTATAGGTATTTATGCATCGGCTCGCTACGTGGGCACGTTTACGTTACGGAGCACCAGTGCACCGTGCACGCAAGATCATTGAAATTACCCGGGCTAACAGCAACCGAGGGAGACTTACCATTCTAGTCTTTCGCAGTATAGTTGAGAGAGAGAGAGAGAGAGAGAGATCTTTCGTTCTCTCTTGATCTTTCTCAAGCAAAGAGTAAACTCTTCCTATACTCCTCCCATCTATGTGAACTCATACGTGTGGGAGGAATTCATCGTTGTTTATCACTCGTTAACTTCACCGCGGCATGCCGCTCCTCTGACCCTCCCTGATGATGTTCTCCCGGGTTTATACGAGCCCAGGACTACCTTCGCACCTGCTGTTATCGTAACTCGCCCCTAACCCACTCTCCTCACTACTGTGCCTTCTTCTTCGATTTTCTTCTTCTTCTTCTTCTTCTTCTTGGTATTTATATTTTTAGTATTATCCGCGTAAGCAGTAAGGCGATGGATTTAAAAAATTGTTAGGGAACTGAGATCTTGGTTGTCGTGCTCTTGTCTAGAAGTTAAGGATTCGCCGATGCGAAGTTCTTGGTAGCAACGAGTGAAGAATTCGCCCCTCGAATACCGGCAAACACCGCGGTGGTCCAGTGAAATATTCCGGGCACGCACCGCCACTCGGTGGGAAGGCGGATCATTCGATTTGCAAATGAGCCAATACGTCAAAGACCTGTCGCAAACAGGCTGCTGCACTTTTTTTCACAGTAGTAACACCTTTTCTGAAATGTAGAGAATGCTTGGAAAATATAGATATATTTTAAAAGATTACATATATTCGAAAGTATTTTTTGACAGAGTTTTATTAGAACTCTGCTGAAAGAAAGTTAGTATTCTTAGACGACAAGTAGCGCTTCCAAGCGCGGGACTTGATTAATTGATAAGTACACCTTGCGTACCATTAGCAGTACATTTCAGTCACGCCCTTGTCATTCGGGAACTGGGAGTGGCTTTTGCTAATACCAACAATTCGCACCTACGTAGTGTACGTATGTATCCCAGGAAGATCATCAACTATCGCGACAAGCATAATATAATAGTCGGGTCACGTGTCTCGATAAAGCTCGCCGATATGTTTCAGCGCATGAATGTCGAATGAAGATTAATGAAACGCGCGTGTTAGTCCCACTGATTTATTTCACACCTTTTCCGTATACCTTCTACGCAAACCGAGGACTTCACTCATTCCACAATTCAACTGCATTACGTTCATATATATTCACATATACAGGGTGAGTCACTTGCCTTTTAATCATCCCCTTCACACTCGAGTTGCAATTATTTAAATTATTAGTACAATTTGATATTATAAATAAATGTCAGTACGTGAAAAATACTTGGTAAATACGCCTTTATATTAAAATTACTCAATACCGTATAATTATACCATTTTCAACGGCTTATATTCATCATTGGAGATTCAACGGCAAATGAATCACCCTGTACATATAGAAAATATACATAGCAGCTTCGAAAGCGGTACATATCGTTGGCTTTATCACTCGTATGGTATAAGCGGGCTAACATAATTATATAATTTTCATGCCAGTGCATTTCGCATATCCAAGCAGGATTCACGCTGCAACTTTCTCCTGCGAATCGAAACAACATCCGCGATGAATACATTCTCGCATGGCATTCGCAAGAAGGAGAGGAACTCTGCCTGTGGTAAGGGCGATGCAAACTATCCACTCGTAGTTGGAGAATTTATTTCGTCCCACGACATCTTAGGTGAATAAGAAAGGATTGGGGGGGGGGGGGTGGTAATCATTCCAAAGCATTTTACATTCTCGGCATATCAAGGATTGAGACAATAGGGTTGGAAAGTCCTGTACCACCGTTCAAGGTGGAATCCCGTTAGTACAAAGGTAGGAAACGAAGGTCATGTTGGAAAGAATTCTTCTCGAATGGAAAGACGAACGAAAGACTTGGTGAGTGCAGCCTCGAGGTGTGACTGTAAATTGATCATTCGAATCGACGATCTGGATCTTGAAGCAACAATACACACACACACACTTGAACCTTCGCCGAGATTCCCTCAGGCAATTCTTACATTCGCTTGGCTTTCATGATAATATTACAATGAACCTTCAATGTTTCGCGATCATTCAACGTACAGTTCTTCTTACTTTATTATTAGGTCAACACAGCGGTCTGTGGAACGCTTATAATTACGAGGCCGTCGTTAGTCGAGGGCAAACAGTGAAGAGCTAGGAACGAGCATGTGCCTTTGCTTATACGAGGGCTCCGTCAATCCCGCCCGATGGCTCAGTCGTAAATACATGATGCATTATTGCAGTCGTAAACGCCATACGATCCGCTGGGGTGAATTTCATCGTCCGACCAAGTCGTAATTCCTGGGATTCTCGATGAATCCCTCTCTCGATGAAAGAGAACCACGTCGCTTTTACCCTCTCTATGTCTTCGTATGCAGCTGACAACTATTATTAGCATTATTACTCGAGAATTCGCCAATCGTATTTCATTCGGTTCTTGACGTACTCTTTCAACTTGAATCAGTCGATACAACGAGTTATGTTTAGTGATAACAGCCAGAACTTTTCCATTCTTTTTGTTAGCGCGGGTGTTAAAGACTGCATCGTTTCGACAGTGATAATTCAGTGGGATTTCAGATGTGATGCTATAAAACAAAACCATCTCTTACAAGCACCTTTGCTTTTGTGACAGCTTTAAAGATATCGTCGTCGAGGTCGAAGGGTGACGCGTGAAGAATGACGCTCTCCACGTTTCCCCCACTTCTTTTCCTTTCCATATAATCACGCTTGTCTCTATCTCTCTCTATTTCTATAGCTCCTCTCGAACTTTCTATGCCAGTTCAGACGCCCTCTTGCACGTAGGTGTATCGATATTCAAGCGCGGACAATTGCGACAAAGAGTCTTACGACTGCTTGATTCCTGATTGCACCCACGATAGTCAGCAGCCAGTTCTCATTTCCTGTTAGTCTACTTCCTCAGATATCCATCTAATCCTTCTCGATTCTTAATATATCGATAATAAAGTCATCTCGAATTATACAAACGATTTTTATTATACTCGTAATTTTCTTCAATTGTTATATTCCATTATTATTATTCGCAATGGAATTCGGAGAAGATCGATTTTCCAAGGAATGGACACGGCTATTATAATACTAGCCACGACTGCCACGGGGGTGGTTATTTACGATCGAGCACTTCGAAGGGCTTCGAGTGGCGTTCGCCGTCAGCTGAAGAGCGTAAGTGCCCGCAGGGATCTCTCGCAAGCACGTCATTCCCCGAAGCAGAAACTCTTGGCTGCGAGAGCTTCTCGAGCGAGAGAGGCATTGTCGGGGCCTGTGGCGGTGTGTGTGTGTGTGTGTGTGTGTGTGTGTGTGCAGGGTGAAGCACCACACGTGTTATAACATGACGTGCACGTCGTGTCGTGGACGTCGAGTGGCCGTGATTACGTGGATGAAACGCGGCCGAGCTCCAGGGAATCTCTCTCTTCCTCTTTCTTCTTCCTCGTCTTTCTTCTTCTTCTTTCGTTGTAGTACAACCCGTACTCGCTCGAAGACGTCACGGATTCCCGTCGGGCGCCCTTGATATAATGTGCCATGTTTATGTTAATCTGCATCGCGCGACGCGATACGTTGACTGATTCTCCTCTAGTTTATAGTTTTCCGGCGCAATTACTGCAAGAAGACAGACATAGCCGCTCGCGCGCGGCGACATCGAACTCACCTGGAGAAGGATCAGGAGGAGGTGCGACAGCCGTTTCATTTGTATTCACAAGCAAGCGAACAGACCGACGACGACGACGACGACGACGACGACGACGTTGCGCCGCACCGCCTCTTGCTTGCTGGAAATGCACGTTGCAAGAGAACCAACCAGTGAATGCTTTTGAACAAGAGAGCCGCGAATCCGATGCATTATTTATGGCCCTGTAATTCGCGCCGCTTACCCTCGCAATCCCTACGTGCAACTTCCAACCTGCACACGCGCAGATACGCACGCGGCGTACTACTATGAGCGGACTAATTTAAACCAATGACTCTGAGAATGAGAATGTATCGCTGGGTGATCGACTAGCACTCTATTTGCTCGATGATATTTGCGCGTATGTCAGATAACGAAGAAATTCAATAGAGTTTGCTTTAGTTTCGTGTTGCATGTACAATGTGGAGAAAATAGTTGTCACTATCTGCAAAACGACCGCCGGATTGAAACACATACAAGGTTGTATATGCCGATAGGTTCTAGATACGTACACACGCATTTGAGCTAGAGCTTTGGAATTTATATCACTTCTTGTTTGGTGCAAGAAAACATTCTCCATCAAATTACGACACCAGAAATAGTCGGGAAAACAGGAAAACATGGAAGAAACCGTCGGAATTAGGTGAGATCAATTATTCAGGAGGACTTCTCCTCATGTTTTTGATACAATTCCGGCATTTCTGCCACTGGTTTCATGTTTTCTATCCGTTTTGCTACTCAAACAATCGATGTATGAAGTTTCATCAAAATCCGAGAACCTTCGAAAAATCGAAAATTTGTGAAGGGGTACATATGCAAAAATTTGCGAAAAAATGAATTTTGAGCTGGGGCTCTGGAATTTATATCACTTCTTCCTTGATGCAAGAAAACATTCCCCACCAAATTTCAGCCCCGGAAAATGTCGGGAAGTATGAAAAACATGAGGAAAACAACGAAAATCAATTATTCAGAATTGGTTTTCCATATGTTTTCGGTACAATTCCGGCATTTCTGCCACTGGTTTCATGTTTTCTATCCGTTTTGATACTCAAACAATCGATCTATGAAGTTTCATCAAAATCCGAGAACCTTCGAAAAATCGAAAATTTGTGAAGGGGTACATATGCAAAAATTTGCGAAAAAATGAATTTTGAGCTGGGGCTCTGGAATTTATATCACTTCTTCCTTGATGCAAGAAAACATTCTCCACCAAAATTCAGCCCCGGAAAATATCGGGAAGCTTGAAAAACATGGAAACCCCCGTTGAAATCAGACGAAGTTCATTATTGAGAATTACTGAACAAGCCGCCAATATGTGTCATGATTCACTCCGACTCTAGAAAACTATTTCTTGATACAACTATCTTAAAAGTCGCAAGTTCAATCACACTTCAAAATGTCACTGGACTATAATTCCGGTAAAAGTGTTCTGTGAAAAAGCAGATCAGGTGACTGCTGGTAGAACTGAAAGCGTCGAGTGGATTTTCTCGTCGGGTGCGCAGGACATGACGTAGGCGCCTGCTGGTGCAACTGGTTCGTTGCACAGTTGCAATCTTTTCTAGGATTGCGCGGCGCGAGCACCAACTGGAAATTACCGGTCTGCGGTGCAACCGCCTCGTCGTCGTCTCTCTCTCTCTCTCTCTCTGTGTTTCGCAAAGACAAGAGTAGCACGATAGGAACTTAATGCAATCAAACGAGTCCCTGGCAGGACTCCCAGGAGCGCCGCGCTGTTGCACGAAGAACTTAAGGACGCATACTACGTCACTACCGGTAGCACACGTATAGAGAAAATCGCGCATTTACTTAACGCTTTGCTCCGCGAGTACCGTGCAGGTAGGCGGCGAACGTACCTTGGCTTCTCGGACGAACCAACGCAACGGTGCCTCCGATCACGTAATCTGACTAATCGTTTCCGGTTTCGCTGGCTTGCCGCGGACCCGCTTCCAGTATTATCGCCACGCGAAGGTAAATGCTCCAGCTGGAGTCTCGAGATCAAAGCGTTGATGATACACAGATTTCTCACTACCAGTAGAAAGAAACCTTTGCTCTTCTGATGGACTTGAATTCACGTGACTCATCCAGAAAATGCACAACCAAGGTTAAACGCTCCATTTAACCCATCTTCACGGAAGGTCTTGCTCTCTCAATTTGCCAATAGGATCCATATGATCACTAATACCGTGCTTCTGAGAGACACAAACCCATTCTTAGACGAATCACTTACGATCTTAACTATTTCATACGTGCTCTCGAATTATTACACAGCTTTACAGCTCCCAACTGAGTTTCGATTTTGATCGATACCAGTATAAAGGTGCAGGGAAAAAGTGGTAATACAGGGCCTCGCGATAATTGAATTCTCGGAGGGTTGGGCGTTGCGGCCTTACTAAGAAGAACGCGGCCGACCTCCCGCTCTCTTTTACTCTCGACTCAGCAATTAATTGTGTGCGGCGGACCAGTACTTTTTCATGAATTATTAGCCGCCGGTAAACTGTAGGGTCGATTTATTTTATCCGCCACCCTATCCTATGGCTAAATGATCGCAAGAGTAGGTGAAAGATCTACAAGGAACCTAGAACGCGTACACACCAATGAACGCCAAGGGTATCTATGTGCAGAGGGTAAATATCTGTATAAGAAGAGAGTGAGAAAGAGAATGAACGGTGTAAGAAGTGGACCGCGAAGGAGGCTGCGGTATCAAAGTAAACGCCCAGCGCATAGAGGCAGGATAGGTAGCCGTGGCTTTTTCTTCTTCTTCTTCTTCTTCTTTTTTTTTTACTACGACCGTGACTTGCAATATCACGTCATCGCGGCGCTTCCTGGGTCTGCGAGGGTCTTTAAACCCTGGCGTGCGCATCGATAGAATAGAGGGAACATGCACTCGTCGAAGACCTTGAGCAGCGGTTAAGAAAACAGAAGCAATGCTAGAGGAAGTAATAGCGGTCTGGCCAGTGGTTGAACGATAATAGGGGCCCCCTCCGGGACGAGACTTTGTGGCTCCGCGCGCGTTAATTACAGCCTGCACCATTCGTTACGTGACTTTCTGATTCCCCTGTGGCTCGCTTCATCTACCCCACAAGCCGATCGAGTTTTTTTAGAGCGGCCACACTAGAGCTCTTAGTGTGGGATCCATCCTGAGAGAACCCACTTTACTTACACTCTTTCTCTATCTCATAGAAACAGCCTTATCCTTGTCCCTCTTATCCCCTCCCACCCGCTGCTTCATTAAGAAGAACCTTGTAATTAAATATGCATGTACCCGTCGTGTCGCTTCCACCTTAGGCGTACATATTCCCACTCAGGCATTAATGTTCGTCTGTGAGTTAATATTAGTACTCGCACGGTTGGTGGTAAAAGATTAAAAGCAAATGTTTTCTTGAATTCCACAAGTTCTTCCGACAAATACAAATAAGTTGAGTTATTTGAAGAGTATTAACAGGATGTTAAACTCGATGAGTTAAGAGATTCTCGCAGAATAGAGTTCCTCTGGCAGCATCATTATTTGGTCCAGAAGATAGTATGTAAGAATTATTATTGCGATATACGAAGAGTGACTGCACTCTCAAATGGACGATCAATCTTGCAGGAGCCGCGTATTCCTTCGAAAGGGAACAAAGTGCAACGCGGCTAGGCGCTAACAATACCACGTAGGTATGCCAGCCGTTCTAATAGCCTCGTCTTTGGCATTGGCCGAGAGTATGGTTCGAAAAAGGGACCACTAACCCCAACAGCAGTTGGGATGCGACTGTTACCAAGAGAGTGTGAGAGCGCAGGAAATGAAATATTTTAAACTACTAGCATTGCTAATGTTTTTTATTAGAAGGACCAATAAAACGATAATTATTGCACTCGCTGAAATAATGGCGTTTTTCCACTAACTATGAAACATCGTCGATGCGACTATTTTCCTAGCAAAGCTTCTCCCCGGCAGAAGACAGTTAAAGAGTTACTATAAAAACACGATGGATTAGTCACCGTTCTGTCGCATAGCTTTGGAGGGCTCGGATAGCCCGGAAGAAATCGAGAGTGGCTCGACAAGAGAGCGAAGCCGGCCGAAGCGGGTTGAGTCCGGGCAAGGTCATAATCCTGAGGTTGGAAAGGAGAGAAAGCATTTAGCTCCCAATCCTCAAGAGGAGAGCAACTTCTCGAAAGTATCAAAGTGCCGCTCTTAGCGAAGCATTACATAATCGAAAGGCAGGCAGGCCGCACCTGGGGCTATGAACGAGGATCGATTTAATTTTTGATCCCACACCAACTGGTAACTTCGGCACAAGCGATTAACGACGATGCTGAATATTGCAAACGTCGTTGGACGCACCCCAGGCATTCGTAGATAGAAAGTCAAGATATATATTACATGTACGATTTATAATCCCGATATTTATTCGGACCTAACCGCGGCTGATTAATGACTGACTCGTTTCACTTGTGCGTCTAGCATAGATTACTAAATGTAGGATGGGAGTAACAGTGGCCTCGAGACCCGAAGAGGACGTTGAGCGCAAGGCCGTCCTGGGAACAATGCGGCCTTCTAGCGGACTCTGCGTAAAGAAGCTTGGTCCACTTTCTGTTGATGAATAGGACTTACCATTATATCGACATACACGCCTCTTTGCTCCAAGGCATCATACCAGAAAGGAGTATCCAAAGACTAGCAATTACTTCCAATACGTGCTCCGACATTGCGGTGTCCTAGGAAAGCTAGTGAAAAGCGATCGTATCTTTTCAATTGGAAATTATCGCGTGGTTAATTCCAGTGTTAAATAACTGAAAGTCGAAGGAACAGCCCGAGCGTGTCGGATTACCTGTGGTATACTATGCGCAAAGCCCAATACAGCACGTCACCAATTTCGTTTTTCGATATATCAACCTACCTCGAATATAAACCCGTTCTTATACCTGGTCCAGTAGAAGTGTCTTCCGTGTGCGTAACCGACAGCCTGCTGGGACAGATTGCACCTTGAGAAACTTCGATCCAGCCAGTTCTGTTGCTAATTATCACGCGGGTCCATTGAAGCGGCGACGCTTGGGATGACGGAAACCCTCGTACAAGATATACGGGCATGCGGGCTCGCTCTCAGCGTGCAACACAGAAAATGATATACATCTTACCGTTTCGGCCTTTATTGCGCTTGGTGCAACACGTGTTCCCAAGATCGGCCAATTAATTAATGCCGTCGCCAGTGCTTGGTTGGAAATTTCGTTGCGAAGAGAGTTCATTTCGTAGCTTGTCTTTAGAATGGAATGAACAGAGTTGCCGTATATTCTCATATAGAGTGGGGTGCCAAGAAAATGATTTCTCCGTCATGCTTCGTGGGCTGGAAACGAAAAGTCCAATGGAACTCTAGCATGCTCACGCGCACCACATACGATACCTGTACTTTTCTGCGCCAACAGCTGTCATCGGCTGGAATATCACCGAACGCCCACACCGAAACTGACCGGCACCCTCGACAATGCAATAGCAAGATCGACCGGTCTTCCCACATCCACGTTGATCCTGGTACTATACTCAGAATGCCGTACTTGCACTTACCCTCAACTTTCGCGCTGAACTCTAATACAATCGCACATACAACAATTATTTTTAAATCTGTTAATAATTATAAATCGTCATTATTTTGGTTCAAAGAAGAAATGTTAAGTGTGATTACGATGGATTGAATGTTTAATGGTTAAGGCTTTGTATCATCGAGTCGAGAGAGCGGCCCGCCTGATGTGGGAAGGGTCGAGACTCTCCATGGAGAGTTCACATCTGCATCTGCTTTCGGAGGAGAGAAGGTGCGCTCTCGCGTGATCCTCTCTCGCGGGCACTCCTATGAGGTTGATAGGTTAACTAGGAAGCTGCTGCGCGCATACACGTACGCATCGCATCTCGTAATTGCGCTACATGCGTGCCCCGGTGCCTTATGCAATCTCGTGCGTGCGCATACGTGCGTGCGTTAGCGCATGCGTGCATCATACCAAAGGAACACGATGCCCTGCGCTCAACGACCGAGATTCACGAGTACGAGAACACGAGTTGTGGCTGTGCGAAAGGAAAATCACTGCTGAGTCACAAACAAGTTCACCTTAACAAAAATATTCATTTGAAATTTATGAAAAAAGTTTCTCGCTTCATTGCAAAGTGAAATTTCTTCTCATATGAATAATCTGCTGGTGTAAAATTCTTATACGGTATTATTTAACTCTGCATGTTTTGAAGGAGAAAATAGACAGGTTGCTTTTGTAAAATGAAACGTGTTTCATTCGGAGAGCGACTTGACGCTTGTCTGATTTTCCCGTGCAACGTAACTTCGCCGACTTCCTATTCCTAGTGCGAAGAGCTCGCTTCTGGCTTTCACGCGAACTTGTTATGCGATGCGCGAACGCTCGTTTAAAGTATGATTTGGGAAAAGGGTAGTACATCTTCACAATACCGTTTGAATACTTTCATTCACTGGGATTGAAAACGATGGAAAGTGCATCGCGGAAGCTTCCTAGATAGCGTAATGCATTTATCAGATTCGCTTCAATGTACTGTTGCGAATTACACTCGAGCATGGGAAAACCCGACGTGGAAAGTATGCGTGTTCTAAAAGTGGAATTATCTACCAAAAACATTTCCACCGGAACAAGGAAAAAAAGTCGTGAATGGTATTAATTATAGTATTAATATGATTCTGAACGTGATTCGCCCGAATGCCAAAGTCACTTGTTTCCTCGATTAAAAAAAGGAAAATGAATTACAAAGTGAATAAAATATAGACTTAACCGAGAGTACCATAATAAGGTTTTTGCTGTTGACAGCTAATTAATAAATAACGTCGAATCCAGCTTGTTATGACCAAAGCAAACGCGTTCCCACTGACTTGAGAAATCGTGCTCCGACTTAATTGTGCGGATCGTTAAAAAGTGTGCGCCGGTTTCTGACTCGCGAGCAAACACAACACAATACCTCGCCGAGTTCTCGAGCATCCTGGATATTGTTGCATTTCATTTGGACTAATTGAAAATTGTGTATATAACTTTAATGAGGGAATACACGTTGGTTCAGCAATATTTTACCATTGCGCTTATACTATCATTACTGGTTGCGCTTCCCTATTACTAAGAGAGATTCACAGGACTCGGCATAAACAAGAACCGACACCAGAAGCCACATTTCTACAGGAATCCCATAATTTCCGTTGGAGAGGATGTTTACGCGATCGACAAATCGGAAAATGAGTTACCCCTTGAATTATGATGTAACATTATGCGAGCAACTACAACCCATAGAAGAGTCAAGTTTCCGTGTTGATCGGCGATAAAACCTTATCGACCGTTGCTCTATGAAGCTATAAAGCCCACTTGGCCGCACTCCAGTACAAGTGAGAGTGATGAATTCGTTCGAATTTCCCAACCGTAGTGAAAGGAAAATGGGATGGTAAAGCGTAAGGAATTTTTCTTCTCTTAATATCTACAAGAACAACTCTTGCAACAGGAATTCTCTTCCGGTTAGAATTAAATTTTGCATAAATCTAAATCGACGTTTCAAACTGTTGAATTAACATTTTCCTGGATAGCGTATATGTGGTTTTATTATATGAGTGTATGATCATGCGTGCGTAAAACTAGTACTAGACTAGCGGCATAGTTAGTGATAAAGGCATAATAACTTAAGTATGAAAAAGAGGGCCTGTTCGAGTCTATGGAGAAGGTAAGAACGCGAGAAAAGGAGGTCGACGAGCTAGCAATTTACCGACCGATCATTATTTATTGTGATCCACGATTTTCGTCGATCGTTCGATGCCGATGCATTTACATGCGAAATTGGCGTTGGTCGAAGCATGTGGATTCCTGAGCACGTCAGGACCTCGCCGGAAAGGGGAGGTCGATGCTGGATAATAGTGCGGTGTCTACCTTACTCTACCAAACATTGAACGGTGGTCAGGGATGGCCTATACTCGTACTGACACGTGCCATTTATAGCTTATCAAGTTGCCAACGACTCAAAGAGAAAAGGTCAACGCTCATTTTATACGTCCGGTATAGGAAAACAAGGAAAATTGAAAATGTTAATTTTCTCAAATTGACCTTCTGTCACACCACGAGTAAAATGTCACGATCGCTAATTTCTACATCGAATCTAATTCAAGTACAAGCATACGTGCCTATTAAAACACTTCTCTTTGGTACAAACCATTTATCATTATCGTAACCCATCATTTCGGGCATCCGGAAAGCAAGTGTTTTCATCCTTTCCAACCCCTTCGAATCGTTCATGATTATGCAAAATAAATTCATCTTGATTGAACCACTTGTTCCCTGATAACTACTTATCCTCGATATTTCACTAATTTCATAGATCACCTGAAGAATATTGACCGCTTCCTAGATCTCCTCTGTACGAGCTTGAATTGTCCGTTAACTGATGTAAATCACGAAGCACGCAAAGGCGCAAAAGCCGGTTGCGAAGTCCGCGTTGTTGAGTGCCGGTTAGGATCGCGTGATGCAACACGATCGGTAGAACGATTATGCGCGGAAAATGTTAATTGTGCGACAATACCGTTGATTTTTATCCTCGGCCATCGACTGGAGCCAATCAAGGCCCGTTGCAATTTTTGCAACGAGCTGCGCGAGCCTTTGTTTGTAAAGCAGCGACTAGGCCGATCAAGAGTTAACGATCGGGTGTTTGAAATGTGTGTGCGTAGACATACTAAGAGCCACACACGGATTGAAAACAAGGTAAGAAAGAGCGATAGATGTACAAACCAGGTGCGTGTATGAGACCGCCTCAACGAGAAAGAGAGAGAGAGAGAAAGAAAGATCGCGCGCGCGCGCGCGCGCGCGTGAGTTGCGCAACGTGAAAGTCGCGGAGTCTGTGGTGGAATTCACTCTTACTTCCAGCTTGCCCTGACCTCCGAGATAATGAGAGTGATCTGAATAATCTGGACCAGTACGCGTACACGTATGTATTTGGCAATGGACACCGCGCTCTAATGAGCACGGACGAGCGAACCAACGATTCTGTTCTCCTCTCGCAATGCCCGCCCGCCCAATTAGCATACGACTACGCGTTCGCTCCTCCCTTGCACAATCCTAGAACACCATGGGATAATTGGGCACCACCTACCAAAAGCCACCAGCATCCAAATAACTATCATAATGAATCATATCATTTTTCACGTACTATAATTTCATCTATTCTCAAGACTTTCAGATTTCTAAATATACAAATAAGTATTTTAAATTATTGTAAGATTATACGGCGTCTTAAGTTGATGTATTGGTGTCCGAAATAAATGTGACACCGTCAGTCAGAGAGGTGCCCTAATTTTCTAACATTATTCAAATGAAAGAAGAGAATAATAATAATAACTTGTGTTTAATTGAAGAAAGGTAAAAAAGAGGTCATGAAAGGAGGATAAACGATGAATAACTAACCGTAGATTTAGCACAACGGTATGCGATGAAATAAGAAAGGGAAAAAAAAAGGTGTGTGAAGAGGTGTAGGATATTGTTGAAGGGCGAGTTCGGTGGGCAGGAGTGGTCGGATCGCGCGACTACGGTTAATCGAATATTAATGGGAAAGCAGTAGCACGATTCGCTTGGTTGTAGCCTGGTGCACTGGAGGCTCGATGCATTAATGTATATCATTGCCGGATATATACGCGAGAGAGGCCTCCTCTTATCGGGATCGCATCCGTAGAGGTCTCCCGATTGCCGATCCACCAGCACCACCAGCACCACCACCACCAGCAGAAGGAACAGCATACGGTCAGTGGCAGTGGCTGGCGTGTTTGAGTAACGGGTCGCAACCAGCCATGAAGTGTCTGCGATGCCTCACGACTCCAAGCTCAAGCCCCATAAATAACTACCTAACTCGGACTTGACTTTTTCGCCTCTTCTTATTTCGTGGTAACAGCCTCCACCTTCCTGTATTTATACCACTCTCTTTCTAGTTCTCTTTACTCTTGCAATTCACCTTGCACTGTAATTAAATCTGTAAACGATCCTCTCGCGTGAAGTAAATCTTTACGGCGATTGGATTTGACCAAACCCTTTAAAGCAAAAGCCCACACGTCCAACATGAAACAAGAGACCACTGTTCTTGGTAGTATTGGAATAATTATTGTTTGTCGTCGATACGACATCCGCTCGCCGTTAAATCCAATGTGAATTACTACCAGTTCGAAGAGTACACCTCTTTCCAGTAGTGATTGTGCTCCATTGATCACCGGATTTAAAAAGGATTTATTACACCATGTTCTTTTCTTGTTGAAACGTTTACTGATTCTGGCTCAGTCATTAATTATTCCGAGATGATAGTCTCAGGATCGTGGAATACTGTCGTGATAGGATTTATAAAGTCCACCGGTGGAAATAATCATTGAGTAGAGGTTAAAAGTCAAATATTATCGAGGACGATAGTCGATCATGATTACAAATCCGTGATCTTTTCATCTAGTCAATGAAAATTCAACCGCGTAGATCAAATGTCTTTCGAAATTTGTTAGAAAGTTGGATGTTTAACTTTTTGAATTAGCAATTTCTCAGTTGTTCGTTGTTACATCCGATTTCTTATCTTTCCGATTATCTAACCAAGCTATTTCGAAAATTAAGTCTCCGCCTACGATCTTCGAAACAATTCATCTTCTGCTCTGACATGCGATAGCAAGATGCGAGTGTCCACGTGCCAAAGGAATTGAGGTGACAGTAATGCGTGGGAAGTCGGACTGCCGTGCAAACGCGCGCGCGCGTGTCTAATTGACGGGGATAAGCGGGCTTTCGAAAGAAAATTGTGCAAGGAATTTCCGGCATTGGCAAAGCGTTCTACGAATCCTGTGCGACTATACAGGAGAGAAGAACCTGTTGTTCGCCTTAAATCGCATATTGCACTTAAATCGTAAGAAAAAGATGGCGCGAAAGGTGGGAAGGAAAAAATGCTGGCTCTTTAACCAAATTACCTGTGAGTCCGCTTTATTTTTAGGAGCCGCTTGACTGCTTGCCCGAGGCAAAAACCGGCTATAAAAAGCTTTGCAGTACCGGCTGGGTAAGAATATAATTGCATTAACCGACTCGAAATTTGTCCACGGTCAGAAAGAAAAAGGGTACGACCGTAATTACAAGTCCGCGGGCGAATTTAGTGTCCGTCCTTAACCGCGCGTGCAATCAACGTGCCAAAAATGGACAAAAGGTCCTCGCATCCCGCAAAAGGACATCAGGGTTTTATGTACCCCCTCTGGTATACAGAACACGCTTGATAATAAATTCTTCGCCTCCTCATAAAGCGCGAGTTACGGTGTCATCGATAAAACCGAGAAAGAAGCAAAGGCGCGCGCGCGCGCGCGCCACTTGGAAATAAATCTGGTAGACACCGAGTACTCGATTGATTTAAATAGACTTCTTTGTCGATCGGTTGGAAACCATGGGAATAGGATGTAAAGTGTTTGCTAATTGATTCAGTGCAACCTCCATTCTACATACTTAGCTATGGTAACGCGCCATGGCTTCTGCGTCCGACGAAGGTGCATGCTCTGCACGAGGATGAGCTATGTATTCAAATGTGACTCCGATAAATTATTAATAGTATAGCACGACGATAGTAGCCATTTGCTACTACCGCATAACTGACTAACCTTTAAACGTAAGCGTTACGCTCATTCATTAGCGAGGTCGGAAGATCATTAATAAAATATCGCCACTATCTGTGCCGCATCTCCTTCGCGTCGGGAAGCTTCCATTGCCTTGAATAAGGCTCTCCTCTCGAGTGGCAAGTGCATCCTAGAGCCTCGCGAATACAGTTAGGACTAACAGTAGCCGAGATGCTTGCATCTACACGTCCGTGTTACTAGTTAAAAAATTACATTTTCAACGAATCTTTGAACATTGCTTGCCAATCAATGATTCATTCTTGTAAAACTGGGTCTTTGGATAGATCGTTAAACAAAAGACACATAAATGTTCGATGACTCTTTTGAGATGCAATAACATCTGTTGATTCATATTACGATTTCTTAAGCGATTATTAGACACTGAAGAATTTTAGCACAATACACAGTGGGAAAATTGGTACATAGTTCGTAGTGGTGGTTTTTCATCGGACTGGAAAGTGTGCCTCGAGCAATAGTGGAACGTCTTTCCACGGTGGACGACAACGGTAACATTTGTCACGTTCCTTTGAGAATGGAGCCAGTATGTGCTAACGAACGTCAAGCAGAAGCAGCCGTGGAATGACGTTGCACCTCCAGGAGCTTGACACACATGCTTGCTTCGCGTGTCCTTCCACGAGAAAGCGAAAAGCACCGTTCCAACATTGCTCCGGATTAGATTGCGACGACCCTCTTAGGGTGCGTTCATTTATGTACTTCGAGTACTTAAATGATCGTTCAATTATAGACTAAAGTAAACTTTGTCAGTATTCACAAAGGTGACTTAGCGAATTTTAATGTTACTTCCTATTGCAGGTACTACAACTGCAGAAGTAGAATTTCGATTCTGTAATCATTAGAAACTCTGTTTAATTATTTCTATATTTCTAATAATACTTTTAGCAAGTTATTTAATAAAGACTGATTAACGATTTATTATTACCAATACTCGAAGTACATAAACGAAACGTATCATTAGTGAAATTTCTTTGCTAGTTTAAAAAATGTTGATCCTTGTATTTTATGTGATGGTGATGAAAGTGACGATATGCTACCTTTGATTGTTACAGGCTGGTTCTCCGTGGTATCGAGCAACAGTGGGACCGGTAGCGCGAGAGTCTACCGGCGAGTAGGCGCTCTGGTGCGCGCCGGTGTGCCGGCATTCCTCCTGGCGAAACCAATGCGCGCTTACACGCTAACGCACTCTAAAATGGGTGAGTTCCATTAGCCCGCAAATGCGTAATTACGACGTCGGCGTCCTCTACTCGGCCGACTGCTGGCTCTGCCGGGCGAATATCAATGCGGCCGCCCTGTCATTCCCGATGATTTATCGCGCGCCTCGACAACAGGCTGATTCCAACTCTAGCTCGTTTAGCAAGTCGCCGTTCCAGCGCTTACATTGTTCGACCCATATTAATTTACGCGAATTCTCTAATTAAACGACGAATTAATGTTTCGTACTTGAATGTCCACTCGAACAACTTTCATGTATACGATTTGTTGGTATAAGTTTAGAATGTAGAATTTCAAGTCTAAAGTATAACAGAATGGAACGTCTGCCTTTCCCACGAGCGGATGCTTGCAACCGGCTGAGTATCACTCGTTCCAATCTACCGACGGAAATGCTGCGAGCAAGCGCGCACCGTGAAGCGCGCGCGAGCGCGCCCATTCGCCCGAAAGTTCGCAAGAACATCTCGGCTACCTTTCGTTGTGACGAGCGCTGGCAATGCTTGCCTTTCATTCCGATTCACAGAGGTCCCTTGGAGCGCAGAGTCGTAAAGACGATCGTTAAACTCTCAGCCGAATGCGTAACTGGACGCCCGCTGACGAAATGCCGATTATAAGAGGGTGGCTAACGATCTTACCACTGCCAGTGCGAATCGCGAATAATTGCACATTCGAAGAAATCAGTCGCTTTTACTATAATGAAAAAGAAAGTCAAGGGACACGTAAGAAAATCTATTCCCACATTCCTTGGACAAGCAAATTCTAAAGCTCGACAATACCTTAATGACATCCGGGAAACTTTTTCTAAAGAAAATTAGCTTCCAAGTACACGCGTCTATTTTACCCAGACGTATCTTTTTATCTCACTGTTTCCTTTCTCCCTCGACTCTTCATTATCCACTCGTCGGTTAAATTGGTTCGAAGAAGGCTATCCTGTCACTATCATCCTGAATGCCAGATGTCTCTTGCTCTGCTGTTGATACTCAACAGCTTTCATAAAAAGACGGGAATACCCCATTCGAACAATGCGTTTACCCTGGACATGTGTCGGAAGGCACGTGTTTGTCTCAAGGAGGTTAGGAGACACGTCCAGTCGAACTATATGGTATGTGTTGGTGAGCCCAAGGTGCGTGTACTCACGCACTATCCAAGGGTTCACATCACACTATTTCCCTGGATGCAACGACTGGCCGTGACACGAATGTCAATGTGTCTGTGTTAATACGGCTTTGAAGCTTAGCTTGGTCGTCGATGCATTTGTACGTAGGCGAAGAGTACACGTAACGTAATAGGCACGCGGCAACGGTGAAAGCCTCTTACAGTCTCCTTGCGATAGACACGGGCGTTATGCCATTATACATCGCAACGATTATGCTTGCGCGCGTGCAACGCACATTTCTATATATACGACACACACACATCTTTGTTGTGTCCTCGGCAAGTATTACCGGCGTCTCGCCAACACACTTTAAACTTCAACGCCTCTCTTCTAAGTACCACTTACGTCTATAAATTTCACGTTTATTCCTACTAATTCTCTATCCATATCTCTTTAATTAGACTCGTTGGAGTTCCAACGGCACTACCACTTTTGTCGCCGTTGAAATTGACATATCGTCTGCTTCTAATAGCACTTTACCTTTCCGGCGATTCTACGTTTTTCTTGTGTCGATTTTGATGATAGTAAACGGCTCGTGATTATCATTGGCGAGACTTTGTAATGTTTTTCGTTATAAGTGAGTATGCGTGGAATTGTTTTGATATAGCAAGCAATAATTAGAGGTGGCGGTTCGCGCAGAGGACAGCTGGGGTCAGTGTGGATCGGTTGGGAAAAAGAGTCGTGGAAATTTGTATGTGCAGAGAACGGCAATTTACGGGCACACTACACTAAGACGACGGTGCGAGCGGGCGAGGTTCTTCGGCTCACCGCAGTCTTCCAGGACACGCGGAGAGCTCCGGTTTCCAGTGGCATATCCGGCACCGTTGGAGCTGGCATCGGCGGCAGCGTCGGCCTCCCGGACAGCAAGAGTTCAAGGTCGTCGGAAAGAGATCAGTACGCTCAATGCTTGGATTCTCACGGGCATGAACTCTTTGCACCCCTTTCCGCGAGAGGAGAATTCTACGCTACCTGCCAGAGCGGAAGCCTCGACACAGGAAGCGACGCTGTACTATACAGGGTCCACCAACTCGCCAGGCGAGATCTTCCTTTAAGGGTAAATTCCCTTTCGATAGTATTCCATAAGAAAACCGAGTTGATATTTCTCATAGTTTCATTTTTTTTCATATTTATCTTCAATTTAATGGAATACTCTGGGCTTTTTAATTACTGTAAATTCATTTAGTACTATATTTGCAATTAAATATTATTATATTATGAAGTCTTATCTTGTCCTTTGTTCCTTTCAATACTATATGACTTAGTAGTAATATTGAAAGTGAATGAAGAAGTAATTGAGGTTAGAATATCAGGGGCATGTTTTGACCTATGATCAACAGGTACGCTTAGTTGCTGGACCACTACCGATACCACTGCCACGAGATTACAGCGGTCTTATGCAGCTGGAAGGTGCTACCAGGGGACCAATCGTTCTAGGATGTGCGGTACCATTAATGCCCGAGAGACCTTTGCCAAACGCGACGGTTCCAGAACTTCTGGAATTGGTCGCTACAGGTCCCACGGCGCCCAGAGTGAAACGAGCCCGTTTGGGATGCCCTTCCGAGGCGAGGCTATTGGCATCGCCAAAGATGCAACGGCTTCTGTCCGCGTGCAGGTAAAAATTATGGTTTCATAGAATTTGTATTTAAAAATGTTTAAAGTACAATGCGTGTAAAAATCTTTACAACAATCGTCTTGCTTGTACAAATGCAAGGACTTTACTCGCGTGGAAAAAACTCTATTATATACGATCAAGTTTATCTAAGTGACTTTAACATGTCACATGTGATTTGAAGTAGAACGGTCCACTTAACTCTGATTACAGAAGAGCATTAGATCAAAGGGCGACGGAACCACGCGTGGCACCTCCGAAACCAGCAAGCCCCGGGGGACAAGTGAAAGAGCTCCATTTGAAAGAGATCAAGACGAAGCCAGAAACAAAGCCAATCTTACAGAGTTTAAAAGAAGGCCTCGAGCATATCAAGAGAACAACGATTCGTGATCGAAGCGCTAGTCGACCGTCCAGCAACAACCACAGCTTCCTTGACAAGCTGTCAAGGATAGCGCAGGGTGGCAGAAGCAGGAACCCAGCGAAAAAGTCAGCCTCTTTCACTTTCGCCGTCAGGCCCGAGATTGGAATGCGATCTTCCGAGAGATACGCCAGTCTCGAGTCCGAGACGAACCTTGCGCAGGCATCGCACTCGCCGCGACAGCAAGTTCAGAGATCGGTGTCAACTAGCGTGCTCGAGGTTCAGAGTCAGCAAGATCTCGATCCGCCGTACTCAAAGGTTAGAGATAGCTTGACACCATTGCCGCCAACTCCACCACCGAAAACCGAAGAGATATACGCGGAGATTTGTGAACCTACAAATGGATGTTCAGTTCGAATTACACCTGAAGAGAAACCGCCACCACCAGTTGGAAGAAACGGGACTAGGGAGAAAGATCGTGGTTATGTGAAATTGGCATTGACTCACTCGGAAGATTTGTCAGTTGGAACCGAAGATGAGGAAGGAATATACAACACAGTCTGCTGAAAGCTTCTTATTTAGTGGAAGGGTGAATCTGATAGAAATCCATTAACGAATGATCATCCTGAAACCACTGCGACCGGAGACCACAAGAGAGACAGAGAGAAAGAGAGAGAGAGAGAGAGAGAAATATCAAGTGAGAGACTCTTGGAATTTTCAGGGATGCTGTGTTACTTGATGCATCCTCGGCTATCAGTTGAAAATCAAGATGAAATTCAAGCCACTGACTAATGAAGTAACACTTCTATATCACCTCTTGCACATTGCACTGCCATTTGCGGAAGAGGTTTCCATCAGAGATTGTCAGGGATCGTCAGGGACGTCGAGCATCCTTATGCGAATGCATTAAGGAACCACAAAAATTCACCATCAAGTTCATTGACGAAGATAGCACGCACGCGCTTCCTGGGTTAACACGGAGCAATGGACCAATGATGCTGCGGTCTTCCTCACTATGCACACGTGTCCAAAGTGCGACCAGGCATTTACGGAAGTATTACTGGATAAAATTATTCTTGCAAGACATTTTACTGTCCCATTGAAAGACGATGCTCGCACACTATTTAATACAACACACATAATATATGAAAGTCAAAAGATTTCTAATATAGCCGAGGAAAATAGCTCTCGTTAAAAAAAGGACAAAGTTTAATCTTGGTTTCCGGTGTCAAAGAATCCCTGCTCAAAAACCTTTTACCTTGACACCTCAGGAAAACGGTGACAGTGAACTTGTTAGACTAGTGCTCACACTTTTCCTGCCCCGAACACCGGTGGCTAACGGAACTAACTGGATAATTCTCGTGTATAGTGTAATGTAATTTCTTATTCCTCTGGATATTCGGTTGCCGAGAGAAGAGAGTGAACTTTAAAGTACACTTCCCACTGCGGTGCGGAAGTATTAACAGTGTCTTGTATGCTGCTAACAAATGATGCGAGAATAAAGGAGAGCAAGGGAGTTCGCAGCGAGAGTTCAAACCACACCTCTCTCCCTCTCCCTCTCCCTCTCTCTTTCTCTAATGTTTGTAAGTATGTATGTGCATTATGTGTGCGAGTTGCGTGCACGGATGTACGCTGAGGTCGAAGGAGGAGCAAGTAAGAAGAGCCTAGAAGAAAGCTATGCTAGAATGTAAACGAGTAGGAGCGCCTCTACATTACGTATCTTGGGGGCAAATTCTAGGAAGAAGAAATTACTAGCGTCCTTCGAAGGTCTAGGTCGCCGTCATTGGAATAGCTTGTGAGATGACCGGTGAATAAACGTTAGCGATCGTGCTACTACTCGCTGGGTGATAGTTTGTGACTATTAATCCATTAACTTGTCATGCTTCATTGAAGATTCACTTCCTCTTCCTGTACCGGCGACCTCGAGTATCACGTGAGCTTAGATTGCATGACGCTCGGTGATTCTTCGCTAAACGTATGATTACAAATCACGGACCCGCATACTCTCTCGACCAGTGCGTGTTTCTTCGAGGAAACTGCTAACCTTCTCCTGCCAGAAATGAAATTGGTCGGTGCAGACATTTCTTCAAATCAAGCAAGAACCACTGCAAATGAGAAGGGATGTGCTTTGTAGAGATACTTTTCATCCATAGCGGACCAAGCAATGGTGGTTAATTGCAAATGAAACAGTGCAAAATGATTATTGCAAATGTAAACGGTGTTTACCAATGTTCTTATGCTCATAACTCGCCGATCGCGTAAGCCACCTGTAAAATTTTGTATGTTTTCTGTACATTCGAGCTCCATGTGATGTAAAATAAAGATGAACGAGTTTCTATCTGTGTAAGGTACTATTTTACCTAGCTATCCTTACTGCGATGCTCTGGTGATTCGGAATATCATTAGCCCCCTGGCAGCCGCTTTAGTCGAGAGAATGGCTCGTTTAATGTGTCAATTAAACAAGACTACTCATTACGACGCAGACTCTTAAAGTGATTACTGAACCAGTGGATGGGATGCTGGAATGGGTCCGCTTCTTGTGGCAGGATGAGTCCGGTTCACCCACACGTCGAGAGAAATTGAAAATGCGCAGAGGTAAATACTCGTTGCGAGAGTCGGCTTCGACTTTAAGGAATAATAACGCAAAACGATCGCGCTGGCTATAGGTCATTAATGTTTTACGAGCACGTACTACGCACAGCTGCGTATATTCAATTACAGCTGCAACGAGGACGCCAGAGACTTCTCTTCTATAAACGCTTTCATCTCTCTTGGTTCGCCTCCGCCCTCCTACGGCAATACGCCCTTGCATCCATTAATATTAACGGCTTGAAATAACGATAATAGCGGAGAACTATGGCGATGCTTGCATCCTTGCATCCTTGCTTGTCTGTTTGCCACTCGAGAAGTCGAAATACGTACATATAGAGATCTCGAGCAGCGGTACCAGAGCATCATCAGGGCGGAACATTTGTACACTCGTACGTTTTCATTCGTTGTGAGTCGTGTATCCATCACCCGTCGAGCGAATCGTAGTTCGAACGCGAACGAGATCGACTTCGTATTCCGGTAAATTGTTTCGCACGGAAGATCCACCAGATAAGATCTCACTGTATCCCCTTAAAGGTGCGGTCGAGTGAAGTTAAAGGCGCAAATCAATTTCAAAGTTCCGTCCGGTTGGAATAGTGTTCGTGTAATAATAAATTAGATCACAAATGTTTCACTATCTAAAGACGAGTAACGTATGAGGAAAAAGGTAGTGCTCGCAATCGGCGCAGAATCACTCTTTCGACTAGCTAGCAAGATTTCAATAGCTCGTCAAAGAGAGAGAGAGAGAGAGAGAGAGAGAAAAATAGAAGAGTATTTACTTGTCATCGAGAGAATGCGATAGCATCGATGACTTCTTCTCTCCGGGCAATCGTTACTCGAGCAAGCGATCAGGTTCGGACAATGATAACATCTAATTAAAGGCAACGATAGCAAAGAGAGATAGTATCTAATTAAAGCCAGTAAAAATTCTCTCTTATTACTTGTCTATCACGCCGTGAAATCTCGCGTGTAATTTCTCTATCGCGAAACGACGCCGCGAGCATGACCACCAGCTATACATCATCGCTGGGCGTTAATCCCACTGACATAGAGAAATGACATGTCTCGATTTCACAATACAACTGTGCTCAATCGAAACGTAATATCCTCGTTACCTAGAAATCTTGCCAAGTATGCATACAAATATTCCATCTGATGAGAATTAATCGTCTTTACCCTAATAAGTATATCAGAGTCAGATTTCTTTCTGATCCTATAAAGTTCCAGTATCCTAATATAGATTTCTGGGTTCGATTTCAACTCGACAAACTAGCTAGATTAGTTAGAGTCATCATCATTAATCGTCTATTTATTCGGTGGAATTCAACGGCGATATCAGTGGAAATAAGTGCGAGACGAGTGGAAGAGATGTGATCAGGACAAGAGGGCGCTATCGAGCCACGGTAATCTTGGTCCACGGGTGCATATTTCAAGATCGGCATGCGTGAACGATTTCATGGCCGTCGGGTTGCCTTGCGGTCGTGTAACTCACCTTTACAACGCTAATGCGACGGCCACGGAGCCCCGACTATCATATTTCGCAGCACCGCGCGCCGCTGTTGATCGGCCAGGCGTGTTTTAATATGGAAATTAAAATGCAAATAATCCGCCCACTGCGCCCCTCCTACAAGGGAGCTTGCCAACCGCAGCAACCTAGCCTTCAAATCTTACTAATCTTCATCCCTTAAAGCCTGCGGGCTTACTTCATTTCGCAAGGTGGATCTTTCTACCTGTCACTTTTGGTCCACCCGAATCCCTTTTCCTAAACCTACTTTTTGGATACTTGTCAAATAGATTGACATTTTGGGTTTAACGATCATCGGAGACCACACTTTTGTTCACAAGGGCTTTTAATGAACTGACTGAAAACTTTTCGAGTAGTTGATTTAAATAAAGTGCTCCTAGAAATAGCACAGGCTTTCAAGCAAGATTGCTGAATACATGACATAATTATAAGCGTGCGCAAGATAAGCTATCGCATGCAGCTATTACATGTTACTCGATACCTGCTGCAAACGCAACTTCTTAAATCTACAATCCCCGTAACGCGATCTGATATTTCACTCTGACTGGCAGCTCTGAGCAGAGAATCAATTAATTGTAATAGTAGAGTATATGTGTAGTCGTTTTTATATGGAACGGAGATACGCGATTGCACTTTTCTATAGGTAATGACAGTGTGAGAGACTACACGCAATTATTGCTTTCTCTTGTCGACAGTATCTAGGTTACATTTGCCATGCAGGATGGATATCACAAAGAGAGGATTTCGACCGACGTAAAAAAAGAAGTAGAACACTTTCTTCTAACTACCAAAAACATACTACTTTTTCTATTCTTCCTATACAAATCATATAACAATCATATAAGCTCTATACAATTCCTAACAAAAATAACCCTCTTTATAATACAATATGTTTCCCATACTATCCACACCATATATCTATCCAGGTATTAAAGCATGGTGAAAGAAATCAAGTATTTTGAGTGACCTTAATCCTATGGGTTTCAATGCAGAATTAACAATCATAAAAGATCACATTAAAGGGGTGCAAAGATTTCTAAGAAAATCGTAGATCCTAAAGAAAATGTTCCAAGACCCTGTTCATTCATATAAGGGTTGCGCGTTGCAAAGAAAGACGTTGTGAGTTGATGGACCGTATTGACAGGATACTGGTATCGAATTCTGGGCAAGCGGTGCATGACAAATAAAGGAAAGTCCAGAGTCAATGTGCCGCAACAAATGCGCATTCCCGTATCAAAGTCGGTAACCGTACACCCCGCTCGACATATATGTACATTCTTGTGTCCTTTATGCGAGAAATCGACCTCCCCTCAGGCACCTCGGATAACATCTACCGCCAACATTCTTTTCATCGTCTTTACCATTTATTCGCTCTCTCTCTCTCTCTCTCTCTCATTCTCTCCTCTCGGTACGTTGGAATAAAATTTGACAGGTTGGACAGGTATCCCTGAATATCTAAAGACTCGAACGATGGACAAGAAGACATATGTGAGGATTGTTCCTTTATTTTCTTCATTGCGCTACCTTCGGAAGAAAGAGTTGCTAGGAATACAAACTAGCACTGATACGACGTGCGTGGATTCATGCATGGAACACTAACGCGATTGCTTGATCCTTCTTCGAGTGAAAGTGTACTAGATTTCAAAGGAAACACAGATTTCCATGACACTTTTGTATTCTCGTAATAGTAACACTGCTCAAAAATGAGAGATCGAAACTTTCCTAATTCAGACTTTCTAATAGAAAGAATTGATCAAAAACAGGGCAAATCATGAATACACAGTCATCGATAGTTCCATCGTATTAAATCGAATGTCCTCTCTGATTACACTTGCCTGGAAAAGTAACCATTGGAACGACTCAATTAAAACAGTTTCAACTGGTACTCGTAGAGATGGAATCCAGTGAGAGTAGCCTCTCAATAATGGAGGTTCGGTGCCTTGGGCGACTCACATATATGTGCGTATTTGTATCAGACATGTACTCCAGCGAGAAAGGGTTGGGATGAACACAACAAATCTCCGTAGCTTGTAACCCTCCCCGATCGCAGAAACCGGCGCTCAAAATATTGAGTCGTATAATTACTTACGCGCGAGAGGAATAATGAAACTCTGTGCGCGCGGCGTACAACTTTATCGCAGTAACGCATTCAGGCCGATCGTAAGATTAATGCCCGCGGCTGCAGTGTACACGCACCACCGGGTTAACAGCGCGGTCCAAAAAAACCAGAGGAGAATCCACATGTTCGATCGGACCTCGAATGCATCGATCAAGGGAGTCCCAGAGATTCACGGCGCTATCGGGCTTCGACGCAAGATTAATCGCCGCTCTGCCATCCTATATCGAGAGAATGCAATCTGCACACACACACACACACACACACATACACACACACTCTCCTTCTCTCTCTGGATCGATCGATCGAGAAAGAGACAGAGGAAGAACCCGATGTACTGCTCTCTGATTTTTTACAGAGAGCAACCGGACTCTGCGCCGCAAGATGACCCCGAGTATGAATTCGTGACACAATTAGAGGCTAATGCAGCTCGGTACATTTGCATTTGCAGTAGCACTCGGTGGGCAACAGCTCGAGAGCGGTTCTCTGCTAACGGAAGCATCGTCTTCTTCGAGTGTCAGGGGCAAAATCCCCGTTAGACGAGTGTCAGGGAATATACCCCTGTGGCTCGTGCCTTTACTCGACTCGAGCAATGCATACCAAGTGTAGTTCTAGAAAATCGGTTGTCGGTAGCTCGTAATACCGAGTACTCGTCGTACGCTGGAATTGAATGAATCAGAGCCTATCCTGGCTGGCCTTGCAACCCCCTCTTTCTCTTTCTTTCTCTTTCTCTCTCTCTTGCGGCCCGCGCGGTACTGTACATTTCAGTATGTACAGTCTTGAGACACGCGTGTTCGCGAAGATGCGAGGAGAGCTCTCGTTTGTAGGATCCACCTAACCTCTTCTCCTCTTCTCTACGATCCATTATACTCTAATGCGACTGCATTACCACTGGGATTGCATGATAGGATAACCAAGAACCGCGGGGCATTACAAGGTATACAACCCTTCCTAAGAAAACTAGTGGCGTTGTCTTCCGAATGATTTACCATCACGAACATCTTTGGGATCAGGTTCGAGTAATAATCGTGGTGAGAGAAGGTATCGCTTCAACATGCCAGGTTTCCAAAGAGCTGGCGTATAAAATATCCCGGCGAGAGCTTTCCCTCTGTACTGGCAATAAGATCACGGGGGGAAGGCAATGGGGGGAGAGAGAGAGAGAAAGATAGAGAATAGTTTCAGAAGTGGCTGCTTATCGGACGCCTTGGGCTCGAAAGAAACATTTGTATTAAAAGCCCGAGGGCGTGCGTGGCGTGTCCGTAAGTATCGGGATAGGTGGATTGGAGCAGTAGGTATGCAGTATGCAGGAACGGAGACAGCCAGCATTATCTGGCGGAGCCGGGCGCACTGCTTATTCTATGGCCGGCTCGATAACGCAACTGCATGCAGTTGCATTATTGCGGAGCCGCGATGGGAGAGGCTTCCTGCGAAGGGGAGAGAGAAGGAAGGAGAGACAGGGAAGAGCGGTGCATTGGAGGGCGTGAGAGGGGAAGATTGGCAGAGTAGGAGAGGAAAGGAGGAGAGAGAAAGAGAAAGAGAAAGAGAGAGAAGGTGGAGGAGGAGCAGGGTACGTTGGCGTCGCCTGGAATGCCCGCGGACCACGAACGGTGCCGGTACGACGGGTTTACCTTTTACAGCTTACCTACCGGTTGTTTCACTCTGGCTACACCTTCTGCATTGCCTCGTCTTCTCCCAGTGCCCTCTTCTCTCTCTCTTTCTTTCTTTCTTTCTTTCTTCTCTTCTTTCTCTATCTACGACGCTCCTTCGATTTTACTTCTCGCCCGAGGAGAAGGTGTCCGTCCACCTTCTTGTTACTGCCCTCCAAATGATAAGATCCCCTCGACTAAGCTCTAATTACCGGCACAGTAAACGACGAGAAGAAGAACCTCTCTCAGGAGAATGGAGTCAGGGGGATAAAGACGATCAGGAGAAATGAAGTAGAAATGTCGACAAAGAACAAGGGAGAATACAGGTTGGATAATCTAGCTTGGAGAATCGTCTTGGAGAAGATGTCAGCATCATTGCCATGATAATGTTTATTCATGGACGGTGATTAGTTCCGCGCGGTGAATTTTCATGGGTCATTATGTCGGTGGGGTTGCTTCGGTGATGGTGGTTGCGAAAGTGGCCGGCTGACTGGCGCGCTCTCCTTCCAGCCGAGCTGCTAAGACTGTCGCAACAAGCGGAAGACAATCGGAGACCCTTCTGGAAATTGAAGAAACTGATACGACAGATTCAATGAAGCCTCTCGAATCACTGGAGAGACTCAGTTGCAAACGCTGTCGCGAGCTATTCGTTACTTACGGAGAATCATGCTTCCAGTTTGTACGGAATCGAACTGACAGGCATCGAACGATCGGCATCAAGTGAAATTGCCCGTGAAAGAATCTTTTTAGTTATGCATCAAAGAGAACGCACGTAAAAATATCAGATCGAATTTTATTTTATCGAGGGTGGAAAATCCAAGGTGTATTATATACTTTAGTCTCGACATGCGTGTGTATGTTAATGTGCTCGATAATATACAATATAATACACCGAGGAACAATAGAGCAGCGCGCGACGAGTCGTAGATCAGCTGACCCATTTGCGTTATCGAATGACAAGTCTTGGCCAACCACGGGTAATTCATACCTGGACACCGGCAAATTGTTCGTACGCCGAGTAACTTACTTTGATAAATCACCGTGGCTGAATAAACTTCGCTGGGACACATCACCACTGAGATATACGTACATTTATTTCACACACACATACGTTTTGTAGATGTAAGACGATCCATTCGAGTACTCTCTCAGACCAAAGACTCTGACAGAAATTCTCTCTTGTCAGAGCTCGTCCTTTTCGCGTGAAATTCGAATTCTCCGCTTCGCCAGGCACCTTGGTAACATTGCGTATTACAGTGCGAAAGCTGGGACATGTTTGGCCAGCTGCTATATCAACTTCCGCTTAAGAACAGCACGAAGCTGAGCGAGTTCGCACTTAACCACGCGACACGACACCGCGTGAAAGCTAATGTGCACGGGGCAATAGAGACTTTCGTTGCAACGGAAACGCGCCGTAACGCCAGTCGCCCACGTGCGAATCCCTCGTTAGTGACAGATGCAATCTGACCCATTAACACAATCGCCAAGCTGGCCGTCAGCCTCTTAGCTCTCGGCTTGGCTCCGCCGACGTGACGCGCCTAACGGAACCTGCAAACGCGCAGACCGGAAAACGAGCGAGTCCGGTATATAAGTACGTAGAACGCATACTACGATGTGTTCTCTCGAGAATGCCGACGCGTGCCACACATCACTCGGCTTGCCCTGCATGTCCATGTCCATATACGAAGAGGGACTGCGGAATCTCCAACATTGCCTAGGATGATGTTTCGAACTCAATGTCGAACCCGACCCACACACTCCCTTTCTTTCCAACCTAACCTTTAACTGTCAGAAAACTCGATTGCTACTTCTCTCACTTATTACATACATCTTGCAACGTAATACAGGAAATTTCGTGCAATATTATTGCGAAACGTGATACAGACTGTAAGACGGTAGGACCGTCCTCGATACACTTACTACATGTGTATAGGAACTATGATGACTTGGCATGGAATCGAGCATGTGTATGCGAGCATATAGCGGAGCCTCTCCCTCAGGCATCGTGCAGGAATTCTCGTTAACTCTAGCAGCGCCACAAATGACACGCGAAATTTGCGATAGCCGTGGAAAGAAATTGCCAATCGTTTCTAACGGTAGCTCCTATCTACCAGAGGCCATGCACCTAGTGCCCTTCTCTGAATGCCGGGCAGGAATTCTCCTGTATCCTGGAGGGATACATGCCATTCCAATTGAATTCTACGGATTATTGATATTCAAGGTTCGCGCGCTCTTTAACGTGCCGCTCGGTTCTTGCGTAGGGAGATAATTAATCTTAGTGGATAGCATGCATAAATCAGTTGGATGACGGCTGTCGGCGAAAGGACCGGATGAAAAGATGGTGTTACTATGAAGTATAGTTTCCGACAATCGCCAAGACTAAGAGCGAACTGACTGCGAGCTGAAAGAAGCAGGTAGCTGAGTCTGGATGAAAAATGCGAGTGCTGAATTGGAGGTTCGAGCGACCCGTTTCGTTTGGCAAACGTGGGCGCGATGACCACACCATAATGAGCCTAACAATCCCCGAAGATCCTATGGGGACCCTTGTCATTGCCGTCCGTCCCTTTACCAAGCATTTGGGATCGACGACACATGCGAATTCACGGGTTAACGCACCCTGAATGATACCGCGAAATGGATCATCGCGTAGGACGTTGTCCTTAGACGCCCACATGGTCCTATCACGGAATATAGCCATGTGAATGCGTGTACTCGAAGGACAGCAAGGTTTTCTAACATTTCTACAGAAATCTATTTCAACATTGTTTATTTTAATACTAGAAAAATACCTGACGAACAATTAACACTTTTTTCAATCGAATCTATTATTATAGTGTTCTTATTGATGAGAATTACAATTGAAATAAAGAAATCGATTTCTTTCATAATCCATTCTCCATGCGACTTGGTGGTTTATAAGATTGATTGCGCTATCTTCGAATACTCGGTGAGTTAGTTCGAGTTCAGTTGTGGTTCGAGTCTCTCGCGCCTGTTGTCAGTAAGGCAGCGGTGTGCGCCGCCGCCGCCGTCGCCGCCGCCGTAACCGCGCCAAATAAGGTTGCTCACCCCGGGCAGCCGCCCGCTTGCGACAGAGAAGAAACTGGCCCTCTCGCCACGATTTCACTGCTAGAGCTTTCAATCTGCACGCGCACGCACCTTATCTCCATCAGCAAATCTGAGAGGTGGTCTTAATGCCATAGAACGACGTCCGGCTGAAATCTCTTCGGACACACGTAACTAAAAGATGAGCCGACATTGCAAAGTGCACACGGCGAAGTTATCAAATCCGGCAAGGATTTGAAGGTCCTCGTTGCTACCACAGGACAAACGAGTCAAGGAATTTGGGATAACGAAGGACTGACATCCCGATTCGTCGTACATTTTCTCGTTGGCGTGTTCTTCCAATCAACGTCCGCAAAAACTCGACCACCAAAACCAAGAAGGTCCCAAACAACTATCCAAGCACGTAGATCAAGTTGTCAGAGTCTCGATCGGTCCCTAATCACGTGTCACGCCTAAAACTAATCGGGTTTGATATTGTCCCGGTAAAAAGATTCTCGAAGCGGCAAAAGTGGAGTGTACAAAAAATGGCTCGACAATCTGCTGGACCGCTTATGAAAGCCGCTGCAGCACTCCGGTAGAAATCCGTAAAAGGCGACTGTGAGAGGGGCGGGGCGGGGCAAGGCAGAGAAGAGAGGGCGTTCAAAGGGAGAGGAGAAAAATGATTATGCATAAAGAAGCAGAGTGTCATTACGCTGGAGAGTCTACGTACCATTGTGCGGATGGCAAAGCGATAGTACTGCAAAACAGTGGCCATTAGTAGCAGTTACAGAAGGAACAAGATCCCCCAATCTCATTATATCAGTGCTTTCCCAACGAAGAACAATGCAGGCTGATAGGGAGAAGTTTGTGCATGGTGTTCGGGTCACAGGTATACCGGTGGACCGTTATAAGTCAGTATATAAGCCTCGGCGTGCTGGAACATTGTGCATAGCTACGGGCATAATCCTAACTTCCAAGAAACGATCGCTCATTGATCCTAGGTCTCCCGTCTGCCCGACGACATAGGTCACGTCCACATAACGGTCGCCAAAGGACACGTGCTTCGGAACTCCTTACTCCTAAGCCTAATCAACCTGACACTACGGACCGCTATTGTGATCAATCGACTCTCCCACCTACTACTCCCTTCCCTCCTCTTCCATGTCCATGTATACTTCTATTATTATTCTCACAGCCACTATTAGAAGCTCCGCTTACGGTAAACTTAGCTATCGATAGCGTGTAATTTCTTCATCCATTACCGCAGCTTCGTGATAAAGCTGACGTAACCAGTCGCATCGTAACTCGAAAGACGCTATTAACGATCCACTCGACCTAAAACGGTAGAAGTAAAGTAAGCACTTTTCACTAATTGAAACAATGTGCTTTACATTCTACCCGAATGGATCTGGGACACGTCCTCGGCGGACTAGTATTCCTTGACATGGGAGCATGTCTCAATCGATTCGATCCTCCTGTTGCTATTAACCGCTGCAGCCATCCATGAATAATGTATGGTTGTCTTCTTTCTTTTAATAAAAGAAAACTATTCCCATATTCAATCTACGTGGTTGTAGAATCGTAGTTCAAGTATCGAATCATTGTTACAATGTGCAAGAATAAATAAGTCATTTGGTACAGGGTGTAACAGATAGAATGGGACCAGCTTTTTACCATTGATTTATCGGTAATACCGATATTGTGTAATTGTTTTGGTAGCCGTGTAATGTTACTTGTGTTGTGTGTCGCTGAGCACACGACACAAGTGACAACAAAATTTGCGAAAAAATGAATTTTGAGCTAGGGCTCTGGAATTTATATCACTTCTTCGTTGATGCAAGAAAACATTCTCCACCAAATTTCAGCCCCAGAAAATGTCGGGAAGTATGAAAAACATGGGAAAAACCTCAAAATTGAAATTTTCAGGATCGGTTTTCCATATGTTTTGGGTACAATTCCGGCATTTCTCCCACTGGTTTCATGTTTTATATCCGTTTTGATACTCAAACAATCAATCTATGAAGTTTCATCAAAATCCGAGAACCTTCGAAAAATCGAAAATTTGTGAAGGGGTACATATGCAAAAATTTGCGAAAAAATGAATTTTGAGCTAGGGCTCTGGAACTTATATCACTTCTTCCTTGATGCAAGAAAACATTCTCCACCAAATTTCAGCCCCGGAAAATGTCGGGAAGTATGAAAAACATGGGAAAAACCTCAAAATTGAAATTTTCAGGATCGGTTTTCCATATGTTTTGGGTACAATTCCGGCATTTCTCCCACTGGTTTCATGTTTTATATCCGTTTTGATACTCAAACAATCAATCTATGAAGTTTCATCAAAATCCGAGAACCTTCGAAAAATCGAAAATTTGTGAAGGGGTACTATGGAAAAATTTGCGAAAAAATGAATTTTGAGCTAGGGCTCTGGAATTTATATCACTTCTTCCTTGATGCAAGAAAACATTCTCTACCAAATTACAGCCCCGGAAAATGTCGAGAAGACCGCAAAACCTGGAAGAAACCGTCAGAATCAGATGAAATTAATTATTCAGCCTTTGCGCTTAACATTACACGGCTACCAAAGCAATCAGGCAATGACCGTATTACCGATATTTCGATGGTAAAAAACTGATTCCAAGCTATCTGTTACACTCTGTAGTATAGTTTCTTTCATTCTAAGAATAGATGATTTAAAACAACGGGTAGTAAAATCACGCTACTACTATGTGTATTTGCCAGTCGGCCAATTTATCTCGACGTCCATTTGGATCTTTCGTGATGCACCGGTGACCGGTAAATCGGGGCGATGTAACTAGAATCCATGCCCGATACTGGATCGTGTATCAAAGGCAACGGTAACCGGCTGCATACGCTTTCCCATCGTTCTTTACCATATAGCTCGGCTAGACCTCTGACAGGGGACCACTATCCGGAATGATACATAACGTATCTCGACATAATAGGCCTCCTTGCGCGTCTATTCTTGCTGTATAAAATGATCCATTACGGCCGATCGTCCAGATAGCCGACACAATAAAGCTCTCCTTGAAAGGTGCCCTACGTTGAAACTCTGACCCCGAGAATTTCCGCTGCCCTACAGACATTTCCCAGTCACCCAATCGCGACCTTACTGATGCGTCTGTCGCACACCTCATTCATTCACTTTACTTACTTGACACTATAATATGTATGAATAAAGAATTTTAAAGAATAATTATTACATTAAGCAATGCTATATCGAGAAATTATTGATGTATACGTATTATAGATTATAGTTTATCAATTCATACACGTCAACAATTTCCTACATTCATTTAAATTCTAATGAGCGTGTACTAAGTAGAGGATACACTCGAGATACAACTAAGAGCGCCCTCTCGTTTACGGTACCTTCTCATAGATTACATAGGCGTGCACGCAATTCAGCATTGATTTCCTCGTGAATGAGCGAAAAGGAAAACACGAGACATCAAGCAGCCTGGGAACATCCTGCCGAGGATCGGCCCAGATCCACCTCGTCCTGGGACGCTATATCTACCATCCACGTTTCATCTAGTTACAGTTAACCAGTAGTGAGCCAGGTGTTACCAATTGATAACACACGATAACAGGATCCATCGTCTTGACAAGGCCAATTTAGATTTATTTCCCAACTCAGAAGGATGTAAAACTATAGCAGAATGGTTACAACCGGTGAATGAAACACAAAATTCTTAGCAAGCGTGGCTAACCTAAACCCTATTCTAACCCGATTAGACAAGGTCTGACTAGAGAAACCAGAGAGATAGCATCGAACGAACTTGATTACCGTTTAGCGAGGGAAGGTATGGCTAGTTTCATATCGACAAATCTGACATAATGGTCGATATTTCGAGATCAAACGCGCTTATACTTACCAGCCGATTCGCCATGGATTTCGCGAAGGTGGAAGGTCCAACAAGTAGATCCTTAGAAGCGAGTATACTTAGCTTACCAACATGGCGTACTGTACTTCAGTGCGTCTGGTTATGCTAATTATATTGTGTCGGTGTTATCGGCATACGACGATAGAAGGCTCATTAAATATCTACCCGCTCGTATAAATAATAACTTTATTTCTTTCCTTGATGACATAGCAGTTGACGAGGGTGAGAAAAGCCGTGGGAATTGTAATATCCTGTCGACAGTTGTGCGGCAATTTTCTAAGTTGGCATAGCCACCGAAAGAATGAAGCGTGACCGAGCCAAATAGAAGAGATATGCAGAATTGAGAGAGAAGCGGTGAGAGTCGGAATACAAAGTGACGCTAGTGGAAAGACGAGTGTAAGGGAAGAACAGGGAGTACTACTGTGTATAACTCGGGCAGCCGCACAGCGTCATTAGCCAGGATGTCCAACGATTTCCTGCCAACAGTCGTTTATGGGAGGAGAGAGAAGCTGCTTGCCAGTTGGCGAAAGAGAGGAACAAACTAACTCTCTTCAGAGGGATCACAGAGGCTGGGATGGGACGTCGGTATTCGTTCCTCGGTGAATGGTACCAGGTACTTTGTTCTTGGTTCCCGGTACCCAATGCTCCGTACTCCGTAACTCGGAGTGCTGCTGCGGAGCCAGCTGCAGCATCCAGAGCGACCGAACATTCGAACCGAACGAACGAACGAACGAACGAACGAACGAACGAACCGAACGAACGAACGAAGGAACGACTCTGAGTTCAGCGACCTTCCGAGTTCGCAGAGGACGCACGTACGAGTTCTCGCGGCCCCCGTATTCGAATGCAATCCCTGGACGGACAGCGCCCATCTCTGGACCACGCGAGACTCCAAACGTTCCGCTTGGTCCTTCTCTTGGGATACCGCCGTTATCCATCTGCTTTCAGGATTCCGCGATTCGTTAACATTCTTGCCGAATCACTTTTCGATACCTACCTCGCAGCATCGTGACCACTTCCATTCCCTTCTTACCCTCTTTCTCTTCCCTCCTCTTACCTTCATACTCCATCCCTTCCCGTTCGCTCTCTTTTTTCATCAAGCAAGGACCAACCACTTCGATCGAATGCGAAAATACGAGAGATACTTGTTTCCGATTGAAAGGAATACGAAGCAAACCTACAAGAAACTCGTTGTTAACTGTTGTATCTCTCTCTCTCTCTCTCTCTCTTTCTTGCTTTCCTTCTCTTTCTGAAGTCTGTGTATCCTTGCTACATAAACAAGTTAATGTACGAACTCAAACTGGACTAGAAATGAAGCTTGCATAGAAGAACGGAAGTCCAAATGGTCGATGAATAGCATGGAGTACTATTATAAGCTTCAGTTTTAGCATTTCGATGGACCGATCGAACTATTGGAAGTATAGTATATCGGACAGGAGCTTATCTTAGACGATCGTTACGCGCGACTCCTCTTCACAAGCTGTGTATTCATTGACGGGCTATATCGATGCTAATCCAATCGAGAGTCACGCCAGTTCTTTCACGGAGGCTGAGTATCGAAACCGGTGATATTTTACCATTGGAAGCACATTAAGTACCGCGGAGTTTGCAGTTGGATATACCCTTAACGTTCGATGCCAACCGGACAGCGTTAAAATGATAGCTCCTACTCGGTCCGAGGGAACGAAGCTAAAAACGATTACCGTTGGACTCTCGGTGGCTCGTTTTCATGGGCGATCGCGATCGGCCCGTTCTTCGACTCGCTTCAGAGCATTGCGAACCAAAGAGCTTTGCTTGCGCCTCCGTTCGTGCCTTCAACGATTCGTTCCAGCTGATCCAGCTAGCCTGGCTAATCTTGAACTGTGTGCTAGGTTGAGCCCTCGCTCAACCTGCCACGTCACATACAACTGTCCTAGTAGTAGTAGTAGTAGTAGAAGTAGTAGAAGTTCCTGCTACTCAGACAGTCTGAATCTACTGGACCTTGGTTACGATACGCGCCAAGAGGCGTCCGATCTTCCTCGCCTCGGCGAACGCCAAAGAGGACTAACAATGAGAACGAAAGCAGTAAAACGCCGACGCGCACGGTAATTGTAGTACGTGCGTGCGATCGTGAAATCCTGATTTCACGGAGTCGTACAGCTTGGACGAATAAACTGGATAATTGGTGAGAGGTCGACGCGTTAAGAGCTAATCCGAGAACGAAGTCGCGGATTCTAACCTCTGGAACACCTAACATCGATAGTACTCTTTTCAACTAAAATAGGAAAGAAAGAACATAGAGAGAAAAAGAGAGAAAGAGACATACGTATAATAGAATATAGTATCTGGAATGGAGAAGTAGGAATAGACAGTGTTCATTGTCCTTTAAACCAAGGGAATGCCATTAAGGAGAATAGTCCAGCAGGCTGATAGGCAAGAATCAGCAGCCCTAACGTGGACCGATACTAAACGGCTGCAATGTTAATGTCTAAAGTGTGCTTCCTCTCGCGCGTACTGCTTAATGGGGCTACGCTCCTAAATTGGAAGAGGGCACGTCAACGATCCAAAGCGATTGTACAAGCCTCGTTCACCTCGGCGTAAAACAAGCCTACCGATTTATTAGAGAACCCGGGGTGAGCGTGGGTTTCTACTCTTTAATGGCAGGAAACTTATCAGCCAACATCAGCCAATAAGACCGAGCTCCGTAAACGGGGGAAATCTAGTAATGATTAGTAACTCATAAGAGCTCTTCGTGATCTTGATCCTTTAGATTCTGTCATGCGATACTACTAGCACAAGTCTTCTAGTAGAATTTAGGTTATATTCGATCGAGTGAAGCTGTCACATAGGAAAATAGGAGGTCATTTATCCAAATTAATGAAAGCCTTGGGGAAGTCTCTTTAATCTGATGCACGAGACGTGTAGGTACGTGCTTGGGAACATCGCAAGCACTCTCGAGGACTAGCATCCGGCGTTGCAGCATTGTCACCAGGATGGTCTATAAATCGTTGTTTCACGCGAGTTAAAAAAACTCCCGCCAGCGAGATACGCCTAGCGAATTTTGCATGGGCGTGCCAATGCCATAAACCCTTAAAATACGATGTTCCCGCGGTGGACACGTTAATTGCTACGTGGAATCGTTCGGATGAAAGCAGCGCTTGATAAATTGCGTTGTTAAGGCATCGTGTTCGAGTGTACAGCGTTATCCACGTGGTATACGCGTATATGTGTGTATATGTGTGCCTGTCTACTACGTATAACATGGAGTATACGTTGCGGCTTGCTCACCTGCCCTGATCTTTCGGCTTCGATAAATCGTGTGCCGAAGGACTGCACCCGATCGGCGACCCCGAAGTTAGTTGCAATGCTTCATCCAACGGAATGTAGAACAGACTGAGTGTTTTCTACTCTAAAGATCGAACTAAAGTTTGTATCCTTTAGTATCTCTAATATTTCTGCTTCCCGATTCCCAAAGGATTTCAAAGGAAAGCGGATCCCTTTGGATGCTTTGGTAAAGGCTTCTTTTTTTTTTTTTATTGCCAGAAGCTGGTCTCCGAGTAATTGAGAATTCCTCTACCAAGAGCAGCGAGGAGTACTTAAGAGGACGACCAGCATGGCCGGCGGATAGGCATGCGTTGAATGCATAACATTTTTATCAGATCGGAAGGAACGTGGGGAGCCGGGACCCTCTGAAAGGGTAACCCGCCGAGGGAATGACCGGCCGAATACCCGAAACTCGAATGGAAAGAGTCAAGGTCGTACGAGTCTCAGAAACCCCGCTCAACACGGTCCACAACACGGACCCTTTGACTATCCTATGCACTAGAACGATCTTAGATATTCCATTCATCGCACGATCTACCATTCGATGAATATGTAATCAGTGACCTAAACCTTGTAAACAAGAAACTCTACCGGCACAGATGAAATTACAAATACCACCTTCAACTTATTGAGTTATCTCTTAAAACGTACCACTGCAATCCAAATAAACCAACATTTCGAACTATCAAAAAATCATTCCAACTTCCTTTTCTCAGAGATCGTATAACCTACAACGAACTCGTTAACGATGACTCGCACAATCGATAAAAGAGTCACGCTCGACCAGGGAAAATCCGTAATAGCGTGTTGTCACCAATGGCTTTCACTTTAGCGTCAAATCATCCGTGGGAGTGATTCGAACGACGAGGTTCGAAGACATGAAAAGAGTTTATTAATAAGACGCTGTTGGCAAAGGTGTGCATCGCGACAGTGTAAGCGAGGTTAATAACCATGTTGCGAGGCGTACAGTATCTAGCATCGCTTTAAGGTCTCGGGCTTGGCAGTAACCTCGTGTCGGTGAAATTCCGATATAATGGGGATGACCTACGGCATGGGTGACGTAACAACTTCCTAGAGCCCTAATAGAGGTTTTCCTAGCATTCTACGGTCAATGCCGTTGATACGCCATATTATCCTGACACCGGCGACCCAGGCACACGCACACCTGCCGCCAGGATAAAGTCGCAAAACTTACTAGTCTTGGTACCAGGACATTCGTCAGAATTCCTCGAGGTCACGAGACATGTGCCTCACTGACAACAGAGGTACACGCCGCCGGTAAGTTCTATCTTCTGTGGGAGACGCTGATTGCACCAACGTACCGTCGACAGGGTCGAAGGGTATCTTCGACCGAGTAATTAACTTCTAATAACCGACGCGAAAGCGTTGCGGTGTTAACGGCTAAAACACACGAGGGAAAGCATGAGTCAACGTCATTACGCGTATGCAAGAGGATTTTTTTTTTCAAAGACTATGGAAAAAATCTTTCGGTAGTGTTAAAGGGTATACACTGGTGAATGTGGTATCAAGCATGTATTAACCACAACGTCGCTAACGACCTGATAAAATTGGCGCGCGTCAGAAGACTGATGAAGACCGCAACGTCGATCGGAGGTAATGAAGTATAATTGAACGTAGTAAGATAACTGTCTAACTGCCTTGACCTATGAACCAATGTGCAAGCCTTCAGAGGGGGGTCAGCGACTTCATCAACATGTGGCCGGTACCCTACGCTTCACAGGCTATTACGGGTTAACCAGATTGCTACCTGTTAATACTGGCAGGAAGGGTTAATCGTAATTAAATCGCGATCCCAGAATATTCTGTAACGGGTCCCGGCACTCTCCTCCGAGGCCGTTGATTCATGTGGCCGCATTCATGGAAAGCCGACCTAACCTTAATTGAAAAATTCTTCTTCGTGCTGCATTCGAATGCTTTGCTATCTTCGGTGCATTAGAGTTCCTTCGGGCGGATCGAGCGATCGATGGATCGACGAGCGTGTCGAAATTGACACGCGGGGCTGATTTCCCAATGGCGAGAAAAGCCGGTGCCACGGAGGACGACCAATCGAGAACGACACAATGTGAATTACGTGATCGATCCTAGCCTCTAAAGGCGAACTACGACACCGGCTTATTACGAAGCTCGCGCCAACGGCGCCTGCGCGCGCTCGATAAATCGTTAGAAAGTGGAACAGTAAATTACGGAGTAACAAGGTTTCCACTTCCATGGATGTACGATCCCCATGAAAAAAAGGAGAGACATCGAAAGAACGAAGTGCGATGTTCACTCTTTCTGGAATTCGTATCGCCTCGGGAATCCAAATCACTGTGGAAATTCGGGGCACATCGTGCTCGACGGGTGCTAACCTATACTGGAAAGAACCTCAGCGGGATACAAGGGATAGTATAAATCGACCAGAGACTGGAAAATGTAAACGCGAATACCTAAGAACCAGTCGGAATCTGGAATCGCCATTTCGCTTAATTCGATTGAGTAGAACTTTAATCATCTCCAATTAACTTTTGCCGACGATATTCGTTTAGACATCTTTCTACGAGATATTTATTAATCTCTTTTTATTTTCGCGTGTACAACTGCCCAGTGATTTTCAGGCTTGTTAGAGAACCATTATTATCGCGTCGTGGTAATGCTATTTATAAACTAGAACCCTCGGAGATGGAGACTCTGCACGGATAGAGAGTCACACCTCGATTTTAATTACCTCCATTGGATACGTCGTGTAAACGTTTCAGGGATACACGTGTATGTACGTGTGTAGCTATGTAAAGTGATCGGCCGCCCGTCATGCAATAGTTAAAAAGATTACGCGGTAATTAAGGTTAATTGACTCGTTTGTAACTGGCGCGGCTGAGGCTGCGAACGCATCGCTTCACCATGATGCTCCTTGATTATCGATTCCCAGCGTTCTTTCAATTAATAAGAAAGGAACGAACATTATTTAAAGAGTGAGAGCTCAGGCCTTCCAACCTTGAGAAGCAGAAAGCGCCACGAATGACCAACCAATCAATTCATCGAAAGTTTGCCGAAGTCTATCGGTCAATATGCACCCCTGGTGAGCCAAGTTTGAATTAAAGTGCAGTCATTCAGAAAATTTGTTTCGATCCAACACTTGAGCGAATCGAAGTTTATCGAGGGAGTATTTACGAGAGGATCACAGTTCTAATTGAAAAAGGAATCATCGAGCGATTTGATGACGTAATTGAATTGTGAATTCGCATGGTAGTGCTATGGAGCCAAGTGGCTCGGATGAAATAGGGGCCGCCGTAACTGTCATCGGACGACTATTATCGAACGGCGAGCAGTTACGGGCGTAGTAGTAATCAATTGATTGTATCCTGCGAGCATAAATTCCCGTGGGTTTTAGTGCGCGCTTCCCTTTTTTGCCACGCCGCTTCTTTGTCATATCCTCTCCATCTCTTACTGCACCGTCTATATATCAAGGCTGGCTGATAGGAGGGGAGAGAGTGTGCGCGAACATATGTACGTAGGTACGTACACCTACCAGTACTAGCTCGGCTTGCCGTCCGCGATCCACGCCCAGCAAGAACTCCGCTTATACTGTGTCTAATTGAAAAAGTTAATTGCCAGTTCGCCAGAAGCAGCAGAGATGAGAGACTCTCTCTCTCTCTCTCTCTCTCTCTCTTTCCTCGAGTCAGAGTCCGTCGGCGATATATTTAATAATACTACAGCGGCGCTTGCGTGCCGAATGCTCACGGAACACACATTCCACCATTCATTTTTTTCCCGATATGCCTTTCGACGCTCGATCGCTCTTCCCCGTGCTATTTGCCATCCCTAAACAATGGCTTTACCTGGTGAATTATATCGATGTGGCCGAAGGAGAACACCATCGTAATTGACCAGGCGCAAATTGCCCGCAAATTCGTGCCGATCCACATCGAACGCTAAGGAAGCCGCGCTCATGGAACCGATTAATCGGCCGATGGGGAAAAAGTCGATTTTTCACCGACGATAGGCATGCGCCGCGGTATATACCGGTAACTATCGGAGGTTTAACCGAAGGCAAGCGAACAAAACGGGCGTGTGGGATATAAATTATTTAAGAAACCCTATCGCGCCATCGCATAATCACCGGCTATAAATTGCACGCAGCGAAAATACGGGCGTAACCACAAAAATCCATGCCACGTCCTGCGCGCACCTCCGACGACCCTATTCCTTTTGCCTAATCGTACGCGCATGCTCGTTCATCATACACAGCACCACACGCTCGACAAAACAGATATTGCCTGTCACACTTTTACCCTCTTACTACTACGCACTACCGGACGTCTGTCATTTCAGTCACTTCTACTTCGCGCTTCACTTCCAAATCCAAAGAAATATCCACGTATAAGCAACTTCCTCTAATTATAAATCTCAACTACACATTAAGTTCTTATAACCTCTAAATCTCAATGAATTCTGGGACTCGTACGATCATGATATTAATAGACAATAATCAATCATATCCTCGTAGATCATATGTTGGAACATATCTTGCACAAAGTTAACCACTAAATGTGAATAACATAGTAGTTGCATGAAATTAAGCGTTTAATGGCAATTGTAAGGGGAGGGGGAAATTGAAATCAACGTAGTCTTTGAGGATGGCATCGAATATTGATGTGACTACTGAGACTAATGATTATCGTAATTCAAGGCTCTCCAGAAATAAGCCGAGCCACTTGCCAAGAAAAGAAACGAGCGTCGGCTGTCTGCCAAGCGTTTAAAAGAAGGTACGCGCGGCAGGTGTTGATTATTAACAGCGATCCTTATCGACTGCCGCCGTGCGAGACAGCAATTAATCGCCATTACGCGACATTACACCAATGGAAAAGGAGTAATTAGTCGGTACGAAAATTCTATACCATCTCCTGTCAGCTTACAGACATTGGAACCAAGCTGCAACTGTACAGCAGGTTTACACCTCGGAGGTATCGAATATCTCTGCCTATGCAGATTTACCTGTGTTCATCAAAAGCAGCGACACTCCCTCCGAAATGAATACGTATGAGCTGTTAATCGCGATGCGATCCATGTTCACCCAACACACCATTACCCAGAATTGAGTGTTTCAATGTTTATAATTATAACATTGCTGTTATAAATCATCAAGATGGCACTCGTTTAAAGCAACTCTATCGTGTTTATATTTAGCAGCTACCAACCCACTCTCAAGTCTATCGATTTAAAATCAACAACGTAATTGTCATTTAATTCGGTGCGCGCATATCTGCATTCTCCTCTGCATGCATAATACACATCGACATTACAACACCGTCCCAGCGCGTTACGTTAAATATAGACTGTGAAAAAAGAAGCAAATAGTGAATCCGATGAAAAAGATCGGCGAAGGCGGAGGAAGGCTGCGTGACTGGAAGGACGAACGGTCTACTATGATACCAAGAACGTAAATTCAGAACAACTCTGATCCGTTTCTCTATTATATCTACAGTGTGCTATATATAACAATGACAGTTTTTAAGTTCTATATTTAATATAACATTTATATAAAATATATCTTTCATTTATAACTTTATTACTCTTAACTCTAGAAAGTCGATATTTCCAACTAACAGATCATCATACAATAATACTAAGAATCGATATCGATTTCGATCAGTTCAGCCGAAGCACCCTGTATATTCCATAGCCAAGCGGAGGTGTCCGGATGCCTTTTTTCTCGGCAAGCTTTCCGTAGGATGATGCCTACGTCGCGCGATAGTAGCAGCACAGCGATGTGTAGCCGGACGAGATAGGCGAGGAGAGCGGTGGACTACAACGGCGGACCTATCAATAAGTTTGTATCTGACAAGGGAAGGAATCGCAAAGGGGCTTCGATCAGCGTGGCCCATAAAGCCACCCACGGCGAACAATATTTTAGTACGGTAGCAACGCGCGAAACCGGCTTCGAGTTGTGTGCGCGTGATCAGCCGAGCATCGAGTAAGAAAGCACCGATCGTATACGAAGGAGACTGTTGTGAAGGAAGCCGACTCTCTGCATCGAACCTACCAGAAGGAGAAGAGAGTAGCAACAGCAGCAGCAACAGCAGCATCGGAAGCAGGAGGAACAGCCGACCGCCTCCAATTATCAGATTGACTGCCCAGCCGAGTTATACGCCAATAAATACGCATTCCCAAATATTTTATAAACTCCCCTTTCACGCTCCTCGCTCGTTCCGCCGATTTCCCTTCGAGCTCTCGAGTACGTCGCTCCACAGATACAGTAACAGATCGGTATTACGTACTTACACGCTCTGGGGTATGTGTGCGCAAAGGTATAGCCGGGGGTTGGTGCCGGCAACCGCTCGGTAACTCATGCTCACTGACGTATAGGTATTGTCCGCCGCCGAGAGTACTCTCTGCGCTTCGACGGCTTCACTCTTTCTTCGTTCAGCGAGAGAGAGAGAGAGAGAGAGAGAGAGAGAGAGAGAGAGAGAGAGAAGAGAAAGAGAGAAAGAGATTGGAAGATCACGAAGGAAAAGGAAGAGGATTGCTTCGCTACTATCGTAACCAATTGTCCGTGGAAAGCAGTGGAACGAGAGAAACACAACTTAGGAAGCTGCACAGTGACCAGTGACACAATAGGCTCTCACCTTTCCGTGATCTCAGAGTTTCCCATAGAGAATAACTATTCTACTAGGATTTAGACGACAAATCGAATGATAGCCTTACTCTCGTTCGAGTTCTAAGAAAAGTGCGAGTTGTTTGTGTTGGTTCTAATCAAGTGGCGGCTTGAAAGAGCTAATCTGATAGAGACGAGGTTATGTTGTTTCACCATTGTCTCAGTTCTCTTAGTACTGTTGAGAGCGCTCGTGCTCGAAGCGTGCTTGCATTAGAATCGAACGATCGAGAGTCGAAGCTGCCGGTGGCGGAATGCTCTTAACGAGTGCTCGCCCGGGGATCTACGGATCTCATCGTCGAGTGGGACTACCGTCGCGCAATCCGATCGCAGGATCACGAATGGATTAACGTGATTTAATTCGACAAATAGCGCCAGCCTTACAGAATCGTTAAGCCATTTAGTCTGGCAAGTTGTTCGGCTTTGGCTTTGTCGAAAGCGGAGACACTCGCCAATCTAGCTACTTGTTTCCTTGACTCTATCTGTCTTTCTCACCCTTCCTACCACACGTACACCTCCAATCGTTGGCGCACTGCCTCCGGGATAATTAGTCAGAATGGGTTTCGGTATCACCGACAGATTAACTTGATTTACATCTGAAGTACCTCGAAGGTTGCGCCGCTTAATCATTCACCCTCAGCTTACATTGCTGCTCACCTGTTGGCCCGCGCGTCCCCGTCCACGCTTAAGTGGCTTCTCTCGCTCATTTAGATTACTCCCTGGCTACTAAAAGCAAGCCAATACAACCGCGAATCACCGTCCGGCCATCTCCAATACATTCTTTCCATGTACCTTCCATGTATGCCAACCGATATCAAAAGCGATGCCAATATTAAATATTTTATAGTAAATATCGTCAAAAATATATTTTAGTAGAAAATTGATAGAGAAAGAGAATTATTTCGGGCGTAGTAATCGGAAAACTAATCCGATCAAACTTCAGGAATCACATGGCAGAAGAAATTCTATTGGTAAAAGGGGAGGACGAAAGGGTCGAAGGCCCGTGAAGAAAGGTATACGTGCGGGTAGGAACTAACTGGCATGGGACCACCGAGTCAAGTTAAGGTTAGGTGAAGCTCGACGAGGTGAGGCGAGGTGAGACACGACGGCGTTCAGACTTCAAAGTGTCCGTGGTGGACCCGTGCTCTCATGTCCAACAGTTCGATGACCTAAGCGTTTCAAGGTCAAGCAAAACTCATCTGAATATATCGAGCCTCGCGATGAGTACGCGCAAAAAACCAGTCTGTCGCTGCTGCACCGGGCCGTTTCAGTCGGTGGTATTTGCTCGATAAACAATTCCAAGTAAAACCATCCTGCCGCCCGGAAATTCCCTGGATTTTTTCTCTCTCTCTCTCTCTCTCTCTCTCTCTCTCTCTCTCTCTCAGCCATGTAAGAATCGTTCGGTAGAAATCCAGGCAATTTCAAATAATATTTATCCAGTCTTGGAGAGTCGGCCTAGGTAAACGAAAGTGGTTGGTTTGGATCGTTCTAATGGTACCGGCTGGCAAGTGGTTATCGCGAAATACAGCCGGCTCTCTCCATAAAGCGGCTGCTAGATTAAGCAGGGCCGATAGAGCATGAGGGATGACAATTACTCGTAATCTAGGAAGCGGCTGCGGCTGCGGTGGCGCTGAGCTCTTGTGGGCTCAGGTGAGTCAGAGTCAGCGAAAAATAAGAGAGAAAGAGAGACGCCGCTGGCGAACAATAAGTATATCAATGGCCTATCAATGGTCAACGCCGTCGGAGTCGGTGGAGCGTGAAGTGGAAGAGAGCAAAGATTCGAGAAGAGAGTAAGCACTTGGGGCTCACTCGCCCCTTTTATATGTATGGTACGGAGAGGCGAATTTATTAAGTCGTCCTGCCGGCACCGCTCTCGGCGCGCACAATATCCCCGCTGAATTCATCGAGCGGACGCATTCCGGACTACACCTATGCCGTCAATTACCCAAACGGGACACTCGCTCTGGCAGGTTTCTGAAGCCAAGGCAATAAAGCCCGTAGAAAAAAACTATCACCCAACGATCGTGCGCTCGAGTGGGTAAGCAGCTAGGTTTTGATAAGAACCGAGACAATAACTCCTCGATAGAGGTTAGGAGGGACCCATGCGACAGCTTTAAATAAGACATCTCGAATAAATATCAGCGCCAGTACTTAATTCGCCATTATTAAGAACTCACAAAATACACTATTAATATAAATAACATTTTGGAGAAATACACAAGGCAATGGCAAGGACACAAATGAAAGACAACTGTACTCGGAAAAGCCTGAGGAGCGTGGCTGACAAAAAGACATGGACGACGGTCGAAATGAGGGACGATAAATTATACGGTCATAGGTTATCGCACGAAGAGATTATGCAGATGAACAGAACGATAAGAGGGTTGGAGGGTTGGTGAGGAGAGGAGGGGAGGGGGAGGGGGAGGGGGGGGACTCTCGACTGCTTCTTCTCCCTCGCCGATGCCTTTTTGCAGTGTGGTTGGAACGCCGGCCGTTCCAAGGGCTTCGAAAGATCGCAAGGGCTTCGAATACCTTTCGACGATTATTATCGCGGCCTGTGTCATGTATCACGTCATAGTACACGCTGATAGTAGTGTATACGCTGGGAGCGCGCGCGCGCGCTGCCTCGAGGAGGATGCTACCTTGGAGTCCGGCTGACACGGAGACTTGTCCTTGTACAGGTCGGTACGTTCGTTGTCCACCAGGGTTCCCCCTGTCTCTTACCCTCCTAGCCCCTCTAGCAACTCTCCCGAGGGGTATTATCGACTCGTGGTTCGAATAAAAGCAAACGAAAGGAACAGGCCTGGCCATTTGCTATTCGACGGCGAGAGAAAGCTTCATAAATCTCACAGCGCAAACGACGTATTCCCCTCGGCTGGCGACGCCAGAGCAACCGGCCTTATGTCATATGGTCCCCCCTTGCCTGTGGGAGGACACACCGCCGACGACGACGTCGCCGCCGCCACATGCCGTGGAAAGTGAGAGTATGCACCCACCGATCTGTGCCTCTCTTACAAGAAAGTACCTGGATGAACACCATCCCGTTTCTTGCACTCCTGCTAAATGGAAATCGATCCGACTGAAAGTAACTGGAATCTTATTCGTGGAAATCTTCCCGGGCGTGTATTCTCGGATCATTTTATTGATGTGTTAGTTATTTAGTTGATGGTGATATATTGGAAAATCTCGCAATTGATGTTTCGACATTTTAGAATTAAACCTTGGTCATTCGAGTAAAGATAGACAAAACTTTTGCAATTATATCTTGCAAAGAGTTCCGCTAAGTTAATCTTCGGTTACAAGGCCGTCGCGTTACACGTACTTGCTCACGTGTACTTATCGTTCGCGTGCTCAAAGCCGCAAGCGGGTGTCTGGATTTCGCACGCTGATCGTTTCCTACCGTGGAGGTGTTTTGCAAGCTATGTCAAATTGGATAATCGAAGGAGTGCAGCGAACTATAATTTTGAGCAATGCTCGTGATCGCTGCACCGATCTGACCGACATTCTCGTTCGTCCGGAAAATGTATAAAACGTTTCACCCTCGATTTCGACAGAGCCCTGTGTGTCTCGATGCGCACGCGGCTGCGAAGACAACACGCACGCCTGCACACGTGAACACGGTCAACAAAAGTGAAACTAGTTTGACACATCACTGATGTTGATAAATACACTCTGAATACTCATTCGCAGAAAAGACTTGCGTAGTTCTTGGTGAGAAAACCATCGGAATTGCATAAGAAAGCGAACGAATACCAGAATTCTCTTTCCAACAATTCTAGAGACACGCATACTTCCACATCCGTGGAACAATAAGTTCTGTTCCCAACTGAGTCTCAAAGAAATCACATTTCCTGCCTGTAATTTTGCGATTTGCATTACCAAACAATGTGTTTTCTGAAACTGAAGCATACTCCCGGCTAACACAGCTCTATCGCACTGACACATACTACTTACTCGTTCCCCTTAAGTCTGACGGAAGTTCCCAGACCAGTACGACAACCTCGACTATTTTCTTTATTCAATACTCATTATAATCTTATGAGAATTTATAATTGTCTTACACGGTTACTCATTCCACTTATTAGAATTTCAGAATTTTTCATTTCATTACTAGAAATTCGCAGTGCGCTAGTACAGAAATTAAGTGCAAGTAAGAAGTCAAATCCTAACCAACTATTCTCCCAAACATATCCCAGCAAGCAATCTCCGGATATTGTAATGGGGAAAAAAAGCAGGAGTCTTAGGCACGCGATATTCATCTCTGCTTTGCGAAAATGTTGGTACTTCGACTTGCTGTGTCCCGCGATTGCATCGCCATTGTTGCGATAATTTCGTGGGATCGCCCGTTGCGAAACGGCACATACACGCTATCTGTCGAGCGCCCTTCCTGTTGTCGCACAGTCTTGCGGGTGCGAACCTATTCTTTCGACATGACAAACGAAAGCGGTATTCTTGTACCGCCTAGAAAATTGCCTCGGTACTTTCCAGCTGATCGGAGAAAAGCGCGATTCGAGTTGAATTACGCAAGAGTGCAAAGCAAAGCTCCGTCGAATTCGATTCTTTCGGGCGACGCCGCTCGAGTGAAAGCGAAATGCAACGCTTTCACGCGCATACATACACACACACACACACACACACATATATATATATTCTATCCAGGGCGACGTACCATTCAATTTTCCATTATTACTTAACGCGCGAGAGATAATATTTATGCGCAACATAAAATATGTCCGTGCAAGATATAATGTGTTAATTCAAAGAGAAATGGTAAGAGAAGTGGGAGAGGTAGCGGCAAAAGCATTGGAGCGAGGGCGACAAATGACAGGGCAGGATTTTCAGTTGGATCCAACGAGTAAAATACAGCCTATAGACACCACCCACGCGAACAAACCGCTTACATAACTTTTCTACGATCCACACTACCTTGAGGACTCGGTGTGTCTCTCTGACATACACCTCGCATCCACAAAATTCTTCTCGTCCACAAGTACAAGCTCCATTGTTAACGGATATGACTCATGCAAATCAGTGGAAGCGCTTTATATCACCTATAGAAAGATACGATCTTTCGTCTCCCAAGCATACAAAGAATTTTATTTCTTACACGCCCACAACTTTTCACCCCACTGTTTCCCATTGTTGCTCCTCGAATACGAAGTAATTGCCTGTCCGTTCTATTAAACTAGCCGCATTTGAGTATACTATGAATAGTTGGGCACACTTGATCTGGTAAAACAGGAACCTTCCAAGAGGTTACATTGTAAGTCACGATAATGAGAAGATAACTGGTGGCAGCTGTGTCAGGTAGTAGCACAGTGTTAGTCGGCGATCAGCAAGCACGAAAAGCAACCGCTGCCGTTCCTGCTAACGTGATCTAAATTTCAAACAAATCACCGGGGACAGACTTTCTACGGTAATCGAGGCACTGCCGATATAAGCGGTATCGGACAAGCCACAATCCGTCCTACTTACGTAACGCAAGAAACTATCAACGCTCGACAAAGTCCCAAAGTGCAAAGCCCTCGAATATCTTACATATATAGAAGGGCGGGTAAGTTAACTGTGTATGCGTGGGGTGATTCGCAGGACACATTGAGATCATAATGTCGCATGACAGTGACATAGCGTCGGGAATGCCGCGTCTACGTGTGGCTGACTCGGCGTCTCGACGCTCGACCATGCGGCAAAACTGATTTATAACGATTTTAATAGAAATAAAGGTGCGTGCGTTGGAATCGTGCGCGTTCATAACGCCTACCGACAATGACACACTGTCGAGAATGCGTCGACGCATACGCTCCACCACGCAATCCTTCCCAAGTGATCCCCTCTGGTTTTTCCCACTTTTACGGAAACCCGTTTTGTCAATCTCGAAAGAACGCACTAATCCCTGAGGAAGGCTTCGTCCTGTATCGATTGGGATTAGTGATATCTTTTAATTCACTCGAAAAGGAAAGCTAGGATTTCTTGACAAGTAGAATGAGTCTTGCATATCTTAAGTACCTACGTATTAGACGAGTAGTACGTGAATGAGTACAGGGTGTAACAGATAGAATGGAACCAGCTTTTTACCATCGGATTATCGGTAATACTGGCATTGCGTTATTGTTTTGTTAACCGTGTAATGTCACTTGTGTCGTGTGTCGCGTTAACTTACACGGAGTGAATCACGACAGACGGCTTCTTCCACGTTTTGCAATCTTCCCGATCTTTTCAGGGGCTGAAATTTGGTGGAGAATGTTTTCTTGCATCAAGGAAGAAGTGATATAAATTCCAGAGCCCTAGCTCAAAATTCATTTTTTCGCAAATTTTTGCATATGTACCCCTTCACAAATTTTCGATTTTTCGAAGGTTCTCGGATTTTGATGAAACTTCATAAATCGATTGTTTGAGTATCAAAACGGATAGAAAACATGAAACCAGTGGCAGAAATGCCAGAATCGTACCGAAAACACATGGAAAACCAATCTTGAATAATTCATTTTCATGGTTTTTCCCATGTTTTTTATACTTCCCGATATTTTCCGGGGCTGAAATTTGGTGGAGAATGTTTTCTTGCATCAAGGAAGAAGTGATATAAATTCCAGAGCCCTAGCTCAAAATTCATTTTTTCGCAAATTTTTTTGTCACTTGTGTCGTGTGCTCAGCCACACAATACAAGTAACATTACACGGCTACCAAAATAATTACGTAATGTCGGTATTACCGATAAATCAATGGTAAAAAGCTGGTCCCATTCTATCTGTTACACCGTGTAGATGAAGGATTATCATATGAACTGCTCAAGAGCGGAACGTTGCGATGCGATTATCAGTGAGTGGACAATCTAGGTCAGCTCTCGTCCGAAATTGCTAACTCGATGTCCCGCAAAGTTGGTCACCTAAGCGTGACAGGTGTCCGCAAACTATGTCAAGCTTGCTTTTACTGATCCGGAAACGGAAGTGTTGTTGATAAAATTCAGGGGACACTTATCAATCTCAGTCTGCGAATGGACATAGTTACCGGAAGGTCATCAGACAATCTCTGATTGCTTTTTGACAACAGTAAACAGTGAAAAGAAGTAACAGTAATTGGATATTCAATCGACAATTAACATTCACGGTAATACTGAGTAATGTACGACCCAGTAACCTTACTTTCCCCTCTTTCATATGAGGTGAGTGAAGCGAGCGAGTCGCAAGAATGAATAAAACTGACCTGGTATTTACCAAAGTTAACATCAAAATTCACTATCATGAAAAAAGAACAATAAAACATTCTGTATCGAGTTAGATCAAAGGAGAATAATCGACGAGGCAATCGAAAATGTCGAAAGTCCAGTTAGAGTTCATGAGAACTCGGTAATGGAGTAGAAAGATATCGAGAAATTACGACCTTGAATATCGCGCGGTCTCATATTGCTGGAAACTTAATTCGTAGTGGTTGGTGAGGCGAGGATGATTGTGCTGTGTCGAGGCTCGAGTCGGCTGGAAAGAGGGACGTCGGATTCTCCTCGCCTATAAATCGCATAATCACGTAATATGAGAGCTGGTATTCGGTTTCGCGCATAATTCCAAACTAGCCACGTTAAATTGTCCCTGTAAGCGATCTCCTTGTCCAGCGTAAACTGCTTCATTCACGAGTGCAACAGTTCATACTAAATACGACAAGTAAGTTTTTTCAGTCTCTCGAATGCCAAGTGATTCTTGAAGCGCGAATCTGAAGTACGAAAGCAATGATGATGACGTTACAGTTGATTTCAATCAAGGGTGGTGCACAAAGCATCCCGAAGGAACGCAACCATCCTCGCTGGAAGGCAGTGCAGCACCTGCGATGGAAATCTACGATTCTTCTCTGTGGCTGGCACGGAACTGGCTGCACAAAAGGGACTCGCTCCATTTGCGTCTTGCCAGTGTGAGCTATAGAGTACAGGGGCAGATGGATAGTCGGATAAGTGGGGTGAGTTCGAGCTTGGAATAGCAGGGATGCTCGATGTCTAAATACAAGCAATGCTCGGAGGAAGACCGATCGTTTTATAGTCTACCAGTAGATCTACTGTCCAAGTCAATGCGAACCTATCACTCTAAAGAAGATATTCGACGGTAATTCAAACATAAACTAGGTTAGATTGACCTGAATATCGATATTGATAAAATCAGATACAAATAATAAGATAAAAGTGATGAAAGAAATGACAACTGAATAGCAAAGAGATCCTAACTGATCTAGCATGATCTACCTTTACAAAGTGCATCCGAGTAGTTTCTAGCAGCGGGAAGTTCTGCGGCGACTAATAGCTCCGGCACCTACGGAGACAATTACCGTAGACCATATACGTTCATCCGCGCAGTTCATCTCGCATAGATAGTACCCGTCGAGAGAAGAAGAGGGCGGCGGAGAATAAGGACTCCGGCAACTATAGTATCCGGCAACACACAGCAACCGGGACTACCATAGTCGGTTGGAGAAGAGGCCTACACAGATAACGAATACACAAGGGAAAGGACTTACAACGTTTCCTGTTAGCTGTTATTCCCGCATACACTGAACCAGCTGGTATACCTTTCTTCTACGTATAGAAACACACACGTATACAAGCAATGCCAGTGTGTCGCGTTCTATCTCTGGAGCGTGGACAATTTGCTTGGAAGCTCGAGATTTATGCGGTCCCGGCAAACACATTGCCAGAGTACTGTTACTTTCTTCTTGGCAGGATCTCCCGGACGGAAGGGAAAATTCATCCTGTCGGGGCGTAACCGTAACCCTTCTTCGTCATCTATCGCTCGATCCTACCACTTAGAATTCTCTCGATCGACTTCCACTTACTCGACAACAAGGCGGATTATGTTGACATTCAGAAAATGATGAT